>WEIS01026039.1:0-16582 GCA_013389965.1 Todus mexicanus | reverse complement strand
ATATTAGGAAACATTTCTGTATTAAAAAAGTAATTAAACATTGGAATAGGCTGCCCAGGGAAGTGGTGGAGTCAACATCCCTGGATGTGTTCAAAAACCAAGTAGATGTGTAGATGTGGTCCTTCAGAGCATGGTCTGGTGGCCATGGAGGTGTTGGGTAGAAGGTTGGACTTGATCATCTTAGAGGTCCTTTCTAACCTTAGTGATTCTGTGATTCTTACCAAAGAAGCACCGCTCTGCTAGGGTAATGCAATTGGTTTCTCTGGTTTATCTATATTTCTCTCTGTTCCAGTGGTTTAGAATTTCTGTTCTAGTGTTTTAATTTAGATTACCTTTCCCTTCTTCAGTGAAGTGAAGATGTGTGGTATGTGCCAATAAACAGCTTACAGACTATGTTTATTCTAACTTTCTGGTGTTTGAAACTATGTCATTGCTTTTATAAAACTCCATTTTAACAATAGGGCCAGTTGTTGTCCTTCTGTTATCTTTTGCCTTCCATTTTTGCCCAAGGTTTGTAGGCCTGCTGGCATTGGCTTCAGTTTGGTTAATAACGGAAAGGAGATGCAAATGTGCCCAGCAGTAAGGGAAGTTCCAACCACCACTTCAACACTGAGTTTAACAGGTAGCAGTGTGTCATCCTCTGAACAGGCAGTATCAAGATACCTCAACTAAAACTATGATTTTGTCAAATTTTCTTTTATGTGTGGGAAATGTTGACCATGATTTTTAAAAACTGAATCTAAAAAACCAATTTTCCCCACTAAGTCAGCTACTCTACAGAAGAACCAGTTGTAATAAAAAGCATTCTACTGTCTAGCCCTTCTCTATTTCTTAGTTCTTCATTAAAAATCTTCGGTGTACAACCAAAAGCTTAGTGAGGCATTAACATTAGGAGATAACAGAGTAAATACTATAAAGAGAGTCAGACCAAAATTTGGCTCATTTGAAAGAGAGTTACCGTGCAGGCTGCGCTATCTGACTATTTTTAACACACGTCATTTTGTAAGTGGCTTTACTTGCTTTGCAAGTGCCTCGCAGATCAGGGGAGATGGTAAATCCACATCTCACTGATAAAGGTCAAGTATACCTGGGTATCATACCACGTCTTTTTTTAATTATTATTATTTTTCTAAAATTATTGTCACTTTTTACTTTGCAGACTCCAACTATAGCAGTCTTTGGATTTAACAAGAGGAAGATTAGATTGGGTTATTCATTAAGCCTCACACTAGCTCACACTTTCTAACCAACCATTTGGAAAGAAGCATTTTAGGCTAGTTAACGTATTTCCTTTCTGGCTATATGGGAGTCATAGGCAGTTTTCAACCTAAAGTCACATTTATTTTGAAAGGGAGTATGGGGTGGGTAAGGACAGCACTCAAAACTAGGGATGGAAAAAAAAAAATCTTTCGGGCTGACAGGACACCTGGGATACGAGCGAGTTTGCCCATTCTGCTCCCAGTCTCTTCTTCTGTTATGTGAATAGTGACAGAAAATCTGTGGCTGTGTGGGACTGTTGCACGTCTCTTGCCTGTGGCCTTTCAGTCACTGTCTTATCTGAAAAAATTGTTTTCTTAATTACCGGTGCGATCGAGCCCATGAGCTAAGCTGGCCAGTAGCTTCAGATGGCTTAAGCTACCATGACAGGCTCTGGATACTTCACAGATTTATCCATCACTCGCAGACTGATGAACTTCCGATTCAGCTAAGCATATTAAAACTTGCCAGCACATCTATTTAAATTTCAGATTTGTGGTTTTCAAAGGTATTTGGTTGCTCTATTTTCTTTTTTGTCATCTCTTTAATGACTTCTGAACAGAGAGCGGGCATACAAGTTGGAAAACTACCCTTAAGTTCTCATACAACTTGCTTTCACCATGGCAACTGGACACTGTGTGTGTTTTATAGTACTTTTTAAAAATTATTTTTTGGTGTATATATATTTTTTTCAATAGGGAAATTGGCAAACAATGTTCATGGATATATAATCAAAGAGGAAGCCATTTCAGCCTTCAGCGGGAAGGCCAAACGAAAGAATCCTCAACCCATACTGGTGACCAACCCGAAGCTTTCAAAGGATTTCCAATCTGAAAAGTCAAGAGATAAATCTATAGCTAGACAATCAGAAGCGTACAGAAGTGATCTACTGTGCTCCTCTATGTCATTTTAGGGATAACCTTAAGAAGTTATATATAGGGGACCCATAAATCAAGTCAGAGCCAACAATGTTCTCTGCAGTGGGTGAAGATACTTTCTTTTTTTTCGAACAGAAATGATCTGTACAAAATCATAAAACAGCACGAAAGATGGCCTGGTAAAAATCAAACATTGAACTAATCATACTCGTGTTGATTCTTTTTAAAATTACTAATGTCTAAGAATATGTTTGAAATTGAGCTCTAAAGTGAAGTTGCTTTTAAAAATAAACGGAGGATAACCTGCACGGACACCATGTACCACGCATCGTCAGGAACTACTCACGCATGTAAACATTGTGCCCTGATCACACACGTGTCACAATTTCCCAGTACAGTTTTGTGGACTGGAGCTGGAGCCCTTTTGTCAGCGCTGCAGTCTGTCTGTCTGCCAGCCCATAGGACTGGCTCGACCAGTCACAACCAGCCAGAATTAGCAAAGCTGGACTTCAGAGGGCCAGTAGCAGAAAATTTGTGACGAGGGAAGTGAAACAACGATCATCAGGCATATGTTCTCGTCTAGCTAACACAGCAGGGCTATATTAAAATGAGAAAAGCACTGTCACACTGTTTCCACTTTACCTAAAACTGTGGCTTTTTATCTTTGATCTATTTAACAGCACTTGCCTCTTCAGAGTCCCACTGCAGGCACAGCACCCAGCAAGTGGGTGCACTGCCAAAAATTGGTTTCCATTGCAGGCTAATGCCACTGCTATCTTTTTATCAGCTGTAACACTTCAGTTATTCAGTAAATTGCCCTTTTCAGAGAGGAAGAAAGAACCCTACAGAAACCTGCTTTTATGAAAGCCTCAAGCCTTCAAAATTAACAGTGACAATCTTGTGGTCACTATATACTCCTGTCTTAGGAGCAGATGTGGCACTGTATAGTTTTGGTATTAAGTACTGGGAAGCTGCCTTTCAAGCAAAGAACTATTTATCTACTTAACACAGAACATAACCAACTTTTGTAAGTTTCATATATTACATTTATTTCAAAATGCTTGGCATTATTAATCCTTTTTATATTGTTAATATAAAGATTCTGCTTCAAACCCTCAAAAACCCAGAAAGTTTATTTTTTTCCTCTCTTTTTTGCATTGCATGCACTGATGAACTAGCCTGCTCAGCAAGCATTTAACAGATTAGACACTTGAACATGGTTTCAGGCAATGCTCTCTCATGTTTCTGCGTATTGCCTGATAAACACTTCAAAGTAAACCGCTCATAAATATGAAATGAAAAGCCGAGAAGTCGTTATGCACAGCTTTGAGATACAAATCTCTTTATTCCCTTCTGAAGTGGAGTTTGATTGACATAATGAGTCATAGATCCTGTCCAGGGACACACTGCCTTATCCCCTTTTCCTCAGGAGACAGGGAGTCTTTAAAGAAAACCACTTCAGAACTTTCTGATAGACACTTACAGAAAAGTTGAACACTACACAGATTTATTATTTTGTATTAATATCTACTTTATCAATTGTGACGTATGTCAAAGATTGATTCCAAAGCCATGAACAGGCCCACACATGTAAACCTTTTACAGAAGGCCAAAGTCAGGATGTCCAGTTTATCTGGTTATCGCTGACACAGCAACGCGGGCCTTGGGGTTGCAAACAAAGGAGATTTCGAGCCAGAGAGTGTCCTTGCTGAGGTGGGTGCTGTGCCCAGCTGCTGCAGGGATCCGCACACCCGCAGGGCCCCTTGGCGAGCTTGGGCAGTAATAGCTCCATTCCCACCCCCCCAGGAACAGCCGTTACTGCCAGAGCATAAGGAAGACAGGTGAGCCCTTCTGGCTTGGGCTAGTCCAGCACCCAGCCTCACATGGTCTCTCTGATGTTTGCACAAGCAGCTCCTGACTGCAAAACTGCATCGCAGGCATTTGCTGCACAGAGCTCTGCACTGCCTGGTGCTACCGGCTGGATGGCTCTCAGATAGGGGTGAGGAGAAGGCGAGCACTCAGGGGATGCTATCACCCCAAGGAAGTCCACATTGCTACGACCCTCATTAGAACGCGTATTTATCAGCTACAGACCCCTATAATCACTTCCTATACTTCACAGGTCTGTGCTGTGAAGGAGGTTTAAGATCTTCATGTGAGAAGGAACAGTTAAAATCATCCCGCCTGAAAAACCTCTGAAATGCTAATTTAAATATTGCTGTTAGTCAAAGTTACCCACACAAAAATGACAAAAACTATGGCATGTGTAATTGGTGGCTACTGCTATTCCATAAAACCTCTATTCCACAAAAAGGCAAGCTCTAAGCTTTAAGTCATCACAGTGAAACTGCTAATCAGGAGCACCGTAAACAAAATTATGGTGGAATAAATTGCTACCCTATAATGTTATATTCACAATCTGAATTTCTAGTATTTGTAAGGGGGTTTAGAACGAATTCAGCAAGTACCTGCCTAAATTGAGGTGCACCTTCTGGCGCTTTATTTGATAGCCATACTGGATGCTTTAAATTATACGTTGTCACTGGCTTTTGTTAGTCTCTGCTCCCCATGAAATAACCATACATAAAGTAGACAAGATCCACCACTCACAACTTCACTTTCTTTTGTTAACAGCGGTGCTACTAATAACATTAGACAGGAGCCGTTCATGTAATTTATACAATAGTACATACATCATTAAGACTTAAAAAGCAGCAGCAATTTGTGTTGAAAATATACTCCAAAATGTTTTTATTTTAACAATAAATATGGAAAAGTTAGTATCTGTAAAAAGGCATGCAGTGAAACAATGGATGAGAAGACTAAATATTAAAAGAACCAAATCCATATTACATGTAAATAATGAAACATTCAAGCCTAGTTTTGCAGCAAAAGGCTGAAAGGGAGATTTAGAAGCTTAAGATGATGAAAAAGCCATGATGTGGTACCACCATCCATCTACAAAGAACATCGCTGTCTCTTCTCAGTCCTCAGTGACTGAGAGAACAGACATTTTTCCTCTGAAATATTTATTTTTAAGAACTTTTACCGTTGTTAATTATTGTCTGCGAATTGCAAACGTATTTTGACCCTGCCCTATATATTGTGGGCACTCTTCTGCTGTACGTGATCATTCACATCTTAGAAGTCAGTTAATAGTCTGCACTGGCTTTTCTAATTACTAGTAAGTAATATATTTACATCAAAACCAAATACATGAATTGCAACAAGTACTGAGCCAAACCGGGAAACGCTGAAAAAGCCTAAATCTAAATCAAAGCTTCTGAGTGTACACAGGCATTCTCCCGTTTTGCAGTGTTTGATTATGGATTCCCCTTTCCATGTAAATTACAAATATTTGGCCTAAATTGCAACTGTTTGTAACTATTTTAGATATTTGTGAGGAATCATTATCATACATACAACTAGGGAATTAAGGGCATGCATCTTGGCGCATATCGGAAAAAACTGTCATGCGTAAGTATTAATTTCAACACATACATTATTCCAGTGTACTGCTGATAGTTTGCCATCCTGCAAGGCAATGAGGCATCTGAGATATTCTGAATTGCTAAAAGTCTTCACAAGATCTTCTGCAGCACTCAAAATTCCTATGCAATTTAATTAATATTAGATACACGAGTAAAATTAAATATTTCAGAAAAGAACTTGACCCTAAAATAATCCTTTTTGATGATAACTGCGTCAGAAATAAAGTGTGCTTCTATAAACTAAGGTTATTTTAAGAGATTATGCCTCTGTTACTGAGTTTTCGTTACAAGATGTGAAATAGTTTGATAGAGCTTCAAGCAGCATTAAGTATTCTGATGAGGTCCAAAAAGCACAGCTGTCAGTCATACCCTTGGCTCTGTCAGTCACTTCAGCACACTGAAACCAAGTTGTCTCCAGGATAAGTGCTCCTCGGAGATCTGCAGTTGCTGCTCGACCTACAACTGAAAAGCGAGTGCTGCATTCACTAGACCTATTAGCCCTTTGACTTCATTCATTCACTAGCTAATACAAATACATTGCTAAAGTGAGTGATTAACTCAATTTCTTCAGAGAGAGTGCCGAATTCTTGAAGTCTCTACTAGGACTATCCATGGGGGCTCTGAAACATTCATATAAATAGTTATTAATTAGGGAATTACAGTCAGAAATCTGGTAAGAGCCACTAGGATTTTGGTGGGGTTTTTTTTTCTTCTCATCCTCCCTCCAAGAACAGCCTTTCCTTACTGCACCAGAGTTTCCTTTAACATAGACACTAAGCCAGCTACCAGCTCTATCTATTTTTATGTAGTGATCTCTGTGCTGGAATCCTGCTCAACAAACCATCATCTTTCTTTTTCTTGTCTGTGCCTTCCAGGTTTGACATCAACGCAACAGTTTAACCAATAGCTTCCTGTAGATCCTAAAGGAACGAGACTTCCAGTAAACTGCAGGAGGTAATAAACAATTGAAAAGTGAGGAAGAACCCCTGAATACTTACACACGTACTGTTGAATGCAAGAATTTCCCTCCGTTACTGGAGAGAACCAACAAATATTTCTAATTATCATTGATATCGGTGTCTAGGGTCCAGAAAGCGTTCTGACAAAAATCAGGCAATCTGAGCTAACAGTCCATTGCTTTGACATGAAAAATGTCATCTTTTTTTCTTCTATATTGAAGATATAACATATATCTTAGCCTCTTCTGATCCAAGTATGGCACTGTGGTGAAAATACCAAACAATACAAGTGTCCAGTCTAGAAGAGGAAGTTCTCTTCCAACTATGCTGATGACTTTTTTTCTCTCATTTGTAACCAGACAGAGAATACATGTGGTCAGGTTTGATTCCATCTTTTAAGATTTGTAAATGAGGCTGATGTTAATCAAACCAGTTCCACATAGCTGGACATATTGGAGTAAACAAATCCACAACATATTTTGGAAGCATCTCTAGGGCCTTCCTTCCCTGCTCAAATCTCATTCTGTGGACAGAAAAAAGGAAGACTTTTACACTGTTAACAGTCAATTCTAGTTTTACATACTGGAAGAGGTATAACTGTAAGAGTGAGACCGTAACTGCTAATTAACTCATCTGAATTGTCTTAAGCTTCACCATTTTAAAAAAACCAAACCCAAGAATGCCACAAACACCCACAGAAGTCGGTAAACCATGCAAAGAGGAGCACTTTGCTTTTAAAGCTCCCAGTAATGCAGGCATTTATTTTCAGTACCCACAGAACAGTTGCAGCTTGGTCCAGAGAAATGAGCAAGAATATTCGTAACACATGCATATGCTTATATTGACCCAAAAGATCTTCCCATTTCTGACATTAGCTAAAAATCATTAAATTCACTAAAAATTTCTGACTAATAGTCAAACATTCAACAATGTTGTAGCTCAGAGCTGATTCGAAGCTGCCAACCAACCAGAAGAATATGTTTTTGAAGTTCAACTAAAAAAAGTAAAATATGCATAACAGTGCCATGGATATATTCTAGTCCCCTCAAGTCAGGAGACAGTTATTTTTGGACTTTAAAAGCTTCCTTGGATGATCCACAGTGCACAGTTGCCTGTGCAATGGCCAGCAATAACCTGAGCTCAACGGAACTTGAAAGATGCCTTCAGAAAGACGGCATTTCAGTGATGGAAAGCGTGATCCTTCCTACACAGCATGCACAGCACTATGCATTTAGTCCTTTGAGAGCTTTCAGGATGAAGAGACTATAGTTATTACTACCATCATTATTATTAATGAAAAATACACATGTAAAATTAGGTTTCGAACACAATGTTTTATAGCCCCTATTTGTCTCTGTGGACATACGCCATAATGGCTTTAACAGACCTTTAACACTCACTGACTAATTAATCTTTACACTCAGGACCCAGCACTGAGTTTTATTCAGTAAGGAGCAGAAAATAGCATCTGTGGATTGGGCTTGCAAGGTCCACTGCATGAATAAATTGCCAGGCTGCAGGAGGAGTTGGTATTAAACAGCTCCTCTCCTCCGCTCAGCACTCCGGTAACAGCCCCCGCCAGCCGCCGAAGCTTCCCTTCGCAAACTTCTTACATACAATTTATTTTTATTTCCCAAAGTGACTCTTTTCAACCTTACAGAGACTCAGTCTTCCAAATACATTGACATTGATAGAAAAAATATTACAGGGACTAGATATCACTTTAAAATATAACTGCATTTCCGACACAACCGGAGCATGCACCAGCAAATTCAGCTTTCCTATGGAGAGCACAAACGAACCATACAAATTAATAGACCCCAGCAATTCGACAGAAAAAACCTTTAGGCTCCCATTTCAAACTCAAGCATGTTCTAAATATGAAAAAGCACAGGGAAAATATTCTGCAAAAAAAGAGAAAGCACAAAGAGCAAATACACCATGCAATTTCTTAATAGAATAAATTCAATCTTTACTCCTCTTAAAAGAATTTTAAAGGTATTGTAAAAGAACAAGCATATAGGGGTAAATTTCCCTCATCTCATTTGCATGATTTAGTTATAGTCAACACAGCTTACCTCAAGTCTCGCCTTACTTTAGCTGTAAAGCCAGGCAACCAGAACACCATCTCCAGCAACAAAAATAAAGCACTAGATGTTTACTAGTCAAGCTTCAGTGGCAGAGATTTCATCAAGACGAAATTATTAAGGATTCTAATCGTTTTTTCTAGTGTAACTATGGGTAAACCCTGACAACACTATGAAATTCAAGAGCGTGGTATCTGTTTTATTCCATTAAGTCAACTTCAAGAGTAGCTTACTCCATTTCTTTTATGAGTAAAATTCTATTAAGAAACAAGCCTTGTGAGCTGTAACACAATAAGCAGCAGTGATGACAGCATCGCACCCATTTGGAGAGTCAAAAATGACCTTCCTAGGCTGTCGCTTTACCAAGGAAGATCACAGATTAGCTACAGTATATTTCTTTCAACAAAGCATGTATTTTTCTGTATGCATATAGACAATATTTGTCAGATTTGCTCTTTTCTCATTGGCATTGTTAACCACTTGTTCAACGAGTCTACTTTTTGCAGCAAAAAGCTATTAATTAAAGTCCAACGGTACTGAAATCTGCACTTATTAACAGTTGGACAGACCCAAGAAAAGACATGGCTACTTCTACACCTCAGCCACCTCTCCTTACTCGCTTTGTTTTCCTCACTTGTTGGAGGGCATCTGCAGTTTCTCCTCACAAATTCCACAAAATCCTCCCTATCAATGAGCCCTATTCCACTCTCAAGTCATCTCTAACTGTTTTCTCAGCCTGAAAAAGGGAAAGGGCAGCAAATCAACCAGAAAACAAAATCCTCACCTGCCATTGTTTGATCAGTTACAGCTTATGGTTTTATCTCCCAAACATTTTCCCATTATAAAAAACATGAAAGCTAGTAATGCTCTAGGCATCAATATATATGTATAAAAAAAGACTTCAGAATTTAATAGGAGTTTATAGGAGCTCAACTTTGTGAATTACACACAATAAATAAATAAATACCGAAAGTCATTTCTATTTGATTTGAATCCCATTTTTGCGTGACAGTATCTGCTGTGTTAAGAGATCCTGACAGGAACAGTCCAGCTGAAATGGCAGGCATGGGAAGCCAGTGGCTGGCTCTCATCCCACTTACCTGCAGTCCTCTCGAGTGGGGGGGAATGTTACCAAGCACTGTGCAAACCTTCACTCCTGCTTTAGAATTAAAATACACCCCGACATAAAAAAATAAATCCATTAGATGAGTTTTTATTCAGATTAACAATTTACTTAGAGGTCACATTCAGGCTAACTTCCTATCTGGCATCATGTTATGCAGACATTTTGAAAGCAACATGGTGCAGAAATAGTCATTTTGTGAACAGCTGTATCACGTTCCTCATTAGGACTGATATAGTCCTAGCCCTGTCCATCAGAAAACTGGAAGCACAAGGAAAACACAATTCCAGCATAAGAAAGACTTCAAAAAGCAACTTCATAATTCCAGTCTATTGGTCCAGTTCAACAGAAAACACAAATAATGATCCACAACATATGACATGGTCTAGTTGATGTGGTGGTGTTAGGTCATAGGCTGGACTTAATGATCTCAGAGGTCTATTCCAGCCTCAATAATTCCATGATTCTGTGATATTACTTCCATAGTACATGAAGGGTCTGATTCAAGGCAGAAAGGGAGCTCAGTATTCAATCAGAAACTGAACTTCTGTGCCCTCCTACCACAGCCTCATCGTCACCGTGTTGCAGTTTCATGGCTAAGAAAGAACAGGATCGTGGCTGCTGAGAGTTGAAAACTGTATTACACACAAGACAAAGCTAAAGTAGGACTGGATGTAGATAGTATCAGACGTGCCTTGATTCCTTCTGCCTACTCTACATGGTTTGAAGAGACAGTGACCCTTGGACCTAAATTTGTTAATGGCATCTCCAAACCAAAAAGATCCTGACAGCACCCTGAGCTTAGCCAGCAAGCCTGAAGTTTTCTTAAAAAATGCTCAGTCAAATAGTATTTACTTTGATTCACAATGAAAGATGTGGTTACCACTAACTTCTGAGATCTTATTCCCCCGGTAAGTCAGAGTTAGACAACTCCTGAAAACCTCGGCAAATTCAGCTCATTTTTTTCTTCTCTTCTTCCTTTAATCTTTTCCTTTAACTTTACCATTCATCCCTAAAGTGTGAGAGTCCTCCCTCATCCTCCACTATGGTGTCTCCTGAAGTGTACCTTTCTTTGACCAGCTTTTCTTCTTCCCAGTCCAGCAGTGTCAGACTACTTCATTAAATAAATTTTATTAATAAAGCTGTCAAACTACTTGAACAGGAGTAATTCCTATGTTAATCAAACCCAGTAAAAGCATGTCTTTGACTTCACCTTCAGATTTTTAAAATCTAATTTTTTAACAACAAATAAAGCACTCTAAGCTTTATTTTTCTAAATGATTATTACATTTATGTAAAGGATAAAGGCAGGATGTATTTGCCAGAAAATGAGATGAAGGCAAGACACGTGGAATTAACAGAAGTGAAATTCTCCCTTATGATGGATGGCTTGAAGTTTCACCAATCAGAGAAGTTTGCTTAGAATCAAAGTAATTTTTGATTTGTTCAGAATACCTGCTAAGGAAAAAGACAACAGTGAAAATATTAGCTCATATAAATAAAAACGGATTACTAATCTAAGTGCAAAGATTTCTTTTTTCCTTTTTCTGTTCACAATGTTATTCATGCCTGTGAGCAACTCACTTAATCTTTTTTCTCAGGCACTTTGTCTGCAAAATGGGAATGAACCAACATAATTTATCCCAATGGTATAATATGCGAGTTGGAATAAGACAAAAAAAACCCCAAAATCCAAACATCTCATAATTATTTAAATAGGATTTGGTACATCAGGATGACATATATAATCTTAGCTTTTGTTCTCTTCAGAAAAAAAAAAAGCATTACTTAAAATGTACACATTTTTCACTCTTAAGCATTCAACCGACTCTTTGTCTTCTTCCATTTTATATCATTTTCATCTACATAAAAGATGAAGAAGATGCATTTCAAATCGTTTTCCTTAGACTTTAAATCTTGGATAACTCTTCTCATTTACCACCTTTCACCACAAATTAACATGCACATCAAGACAAGTTCATTATCATTTAGAGGCCTGTTAAAAAGAGGAAAAGAATTGCACCTTAAACTGCCCCGGATTATCTACTGCTTAATAAAATCAGTACTGAATAATTTTGTAGTTCATAATAATCAGTTTGCTTTTCTTCCTTTCTAATCAAAAAGCTCTGAAAGGAAAACTTACATTCTAAGTAAATAAATGCTCATTGTTGGAAAGTACCATCATATTCGTTTTCTGAAGGTAAGAATGTTGTCTAGGTAAAATAATTAAAAAACATAATTATTGAAGTAAAACTATGATCTGAATGCATTTTGGTGCTTCTGAAGACAGTGCTTTGGGCAACTGTAGTTGTGTTCTGGTTGAAGTTGAAAAATTCCTCTTAGCATGTAATAATCTCAATTCAAAGAAAAAAAATGTATCTTATGGGTTTATACAAAAGTTCCATTATTAATACCTTTCCAATGTTTGCCTCAAGGCTAGGAGAATAATGTGCTACATTCTTCTGGAACATATAAAACCAAGTTTAGTATATGATTGTCCTACTGACATGAAATTTCCCTTCACATCAGCAAAGTGACAGCAGCCCCAACGCAGCGCAACTCTGCTGTGAGGAGAGTATTCAAACACATGAAAAATAGTGGGGGCTGAACAGTCACAAAATCATTGCAAGCAGGCATTCATGATGTCAGAATGAAAACTCTCAAAATTAGAACGGCTCCTTCCCACCGTGACTCTGCTACACCATGGCTATTAGTTATTAAGGGTGAAAAAACAGGGAAAAAAAGCCCCGTTGTAGCTCTAGGCCCTTCAGCAGGGGGTACTTCAAGCTCTGAAACAGTCTCACCCAGTTCAGTCACAGGCATGACAATATGGATTGTAGGGGGAAAAAACCAGTAGGTGGGGAAAGACGATACCACAAGAACGATTCAAAATCCACAGGAGCCTGTGCAAACGCTGCCTGCGGGGCTCAGCATTGCCTGAGCTTGAGAAGAGCACCTCATAATTACCTCACACTAACTCTGTCTTCAATGAACCCCAGTAACTTGGGATATATTTTTTAGTCTCAGTACTATATTAATTTAGGTTTGCAACTGAAGTTCTCAATAAATGAATAAATAAATATTGTAAAATTAACCTTTAAACACATTCTCCAGAAACCGATTTTTTAGGTGGGGGGAAGAAAAATATTTGTCCACTGACCACCACAATCTTCCACTCCCAAAAGTGCTCTTGTAGAATTAATTTTAATGTTGCTTATCAGTATATGTGAATTCATACAGTATTTCTAAATGGCCACAAAAATGTAAACAATAAAAATACCTACACTCTGTAAAGGGTGTTAGCTGATCACAGAAATCCTTATCCTGCTAAAGAATAACATGCTCCTAGATCATGAATTGTATTAAAAGAGAGTGAACCTCTGAGGCTGACAAAACACACTGACAAATATATTGATGTAAAAATATATATAGCATTTTGATTACTCATTGTTTTGCTTTATTTATGCCATTTTTCCTTTTCCAGCCTTTCATTTACTTTCTAATTTGAATAGTTTTTTAACGTTGTATTATGATTTGTTCTGGAAAACATAAAAAAAATAAAATCTCCAAATAATACAAATATTATGGCCTTCTCACCTTTCCACAGGATGTGTCAAAAATTCATCTGGCCATAAAAACAAAAAAAAAATGTTTTCAAAATGATGTTCCTCTAACTGGAAACTTCAGTAGATCAACTGGTACACACAGAGTATTTGAACGTATGGGCATTTCAGCACGCCACGTACGAGCCCAGCACTCTTAGCTATATCTAGCCTACAAAATAAATATATAATGATGTGGGAGGTGGAATCATCATACCTACTTCATAGTATTTCAATACTGTAATTCTCACTTTCTATAATATTAAAGCATTGCTGCTTAACAAAACCTGGAAACACACATAGTGCTAGTAAAACAGAATCACAGAAAGTTTGGGGTTGGAAGGGACCTCTGGAGATCATCAAGTCCAACTCCCTTGCCAGCACAGGACCATATAATCCAGGGCAGCTCACACAGGAACGCATCCAGATGGGTCTTGAAAGTCTCCAGAGAAGGACACTGCTCAGCCTCTCTGGGGAGCCTGTTCCAGTGCCCTGTAACCCTTAGGTAATGAAGTTATTCCTCATGTTGAGGTGGAACTTCCTGTGCTTCCAAACATTTGATTTTATCCAACAGTTGAGCATTCCTCCTAAATTTTCATTTAATGATCTAATTAATTCACAGTTAATAAGAAAAACATTTTTTTACTGAGCTCTACTTGGGTGGAGCTGCTTTCCAAGCTGCCAGCAACCACCCCCCTGCCCCACAGCCCACGTCGAGCCCCCTGCCGTTCTCACCTGCGTAGCCAGTCTCAGTGCTGCCCTACATGGGCTGCAGATTCTGGGTGAGCCTCAACCCTCCTCCCTCAGATAAAGCTTTCTCTAGGTACCATCTGTTAGAGCACACTTGCAGTATAGGCAAAGCCCGCTACGTTACAAACTGTGTTTTACTGTGACAATTGCATGTTGAACGCAGGGTTATTCTGAAATCTTGCACGTTAGGTATCCCATATAGATGTGGACTTGACTGTCGCTGCATTTCAGAGCGAGTCACAGTTACCCCACTGATTTTTCCTTCAGTCAGTCTGTGGTTTTGAAACATTAAACAGCAGTTCTATGGCAGTATGAATTAAAAAGGCTTTTTCCCTCAAGAGCTGATTCGTATTTGTAGCCTAAATACTACTTAAAGGACATCACTGAGATCAGGAATTACTAAAAAGGCTCTGTACCAGGAGAAAATTTCTCAAGGTTTGGGAAAAGGCATTTTGCACTATTTTTTATCCCCAAATTAATACAAAAAGCCAAAGATCAGTTTAAGAGAGCTGGCAGGAAGATTATTTGAAAAAGTTCATTAGCTCTTGTTAAATTAGAAAATCACAAGCTGAAGAAGAAAGGAAGGAATTAGCAGTTCAGTCGCATCACCTTCAGGGAAATAAAGCCAACCACACACATTTCAGCCACCTTTCAGCATCAATTGTACTGTATGCACTAAGTAACAAGAGCAAAGAAAGAATAAGAAGTATGAAGATCCATTATATTTGCCATCACCACTCCTAGCCTCTTCTGGCCTTTGTCCACGCAAACCTCAGGGAACGCTGCCTCCCCTCCTGCCCTTCTGACCTTGTTAGATAGCGCTTCCCGAGCTTTCCAATACATCGTTTATTTTCCTGGCTTCCACTTCCCCAAATGGAAGCATACTGCAGGCAACGGAAGAGGAGGACCCAACAGGAGTGTGAGGGTAAGCTGGGTTAAAGCACCATCTGCTCCAAGTATGTACTTTACTGATGAGCTTCAGGGTGCTGCCTCCCTCTCTATTGGCTCCCCATGGAGCTATTTTCACACTGTCCATAGCAATTTGATTCTTCAGGCAAGAAGCAAACCCCAGTCTTGTATCATTGCCACCAGCTGGTGCTCCCAAGCTGTACACAGCAATGCCAGTTGATATCATCTTACACAGGCTTTTCCTTTTACCTCCTTCCAGGTTATCTTGCCAAGCCATCTTTCCAGTTCTCTCCATGGTTCGGATGACCACTTTATTGATAGAACTTCATGGTTGAGCCAGTTCCAAAAATGCTGCTAATGCTTTCTCTTCTTGCTGCTTCTGCCCAGAGTTAGCACCCTGAAGCCCATACTGGCACTCTTCTTCCTTTCAACACTCTTTCGACATTGCTCCTGATTAGTCTTATTCATCTTCTCTTTATCTCTGTAACAATCTGCTGTATAGGTCCTCACATCTCAAAATTTACTTTGCCTTTTCAACATTGAAGATACTGCCACTTCATGTAGCTTCACCAGAACATTTTTTTTTTTCTGGGATTTTAAAAGCCTCCATTTACCAGGATAACTCTGCATTAGTTCAGAGTCCTTAAGAAAGGCCAACCAACAGGAGACAATCATCCAATTGACTGGTGAACGCAGAGAAAAAACAAAACCCACAAAACATTCAAAATATTTTGCCAAGAATCTAAAGATTCTTGCAAAGAATTCCTTGAGAGAAAAAATGAACTATAAAATTTGACACTCTACCACCTGCACATCCAAAAATATCTACAGATTTCAGCAGAGATCTTCAAGCGTAACAGTCTCCTTGACAGTAAGACAAGAAGCCACTTTCCACAAGTGCCCTCTCTCCCCTCATCTGCATTTCAGATTATGCTGTATGTTAATTTACAACCTCGAGTCATCAGAAATTTAAGATAGTCCGTACAAAGCTGGTTTTAAGCGGAACAGGAGGAAGTTAAGTAAGGTTACACAGTTTGCCCTCCTACGCAACAGGGTCTTCTTATTACTTCAGCTGCTCAAACTGTTAATAGATTCCCTTCGGTTTTTGCAGGGGGCTGGAGGTTTGTGGCTGCCAGAGATCATATGCAGAATGAAACCACAATACTCTCTTCCCTGAGCTGCTGACAACAGAAAAATATCTTTTAATAAAAAAATCTGTAGGAAGGTAAAGTTTGTGCAGAGATTTAGTTCAACTTCACCCTCTGTCTTGAAAGCTGAAGTGATAAAGGCCTTTTCGATATGTCATCTCTGCAGGGGAGAATTTCTCATACATGAACAAACAATAAAT
The DNA here is from genome assembly GCA_013389965.1 of Todus mexicanus. Lineage (NCBI taxonomy): Eukaryota > Metazoa > Chordata > Aves > Coraciiformes > Todidae > Todus > Todus mexicanus. The sequence goes on along the minus strand of WEIS01026039.1, from coordinate 178 downwards.
CAAGTACTTACTTTAAACATCTCATTACAGTTGAATGAGACTAATTTCAGCTAAAAAAAAAGGGCATTTTTCAGGCATATTGTATAAGCATAGCTGTAAGTAAATCATACTGCTGGATTTCATTTAAGCTTTAAGCATATTAGGTATAATACCCCTTATTTTTTTTAAAAAAGCATGC
>WEIS01026036.1:0-10194 GCA_013389965.1 Todus mexicanus | reverse complement strand
TGAATCAGATAATGGGACCGATTTCAGGAACAACCTTATAAGCAACTGGGCTAAGGAACATGGTATTGAGTGGATATATCATACCCCCTACCACGCACCAGTGTCAGGAAAGACTGAGTGCTACAATGGCTTGTTGAAAACCATCCTTAAAGCAATGAGGGGTGGAACTTTCAAAAACTGGGACAAACATCTAGCCCAGCCCACTTGGTTGGTGAATAGCAGAGGATCTGTCAACCGAGCTGGTCCTGCTCAATAAGACCTGTTGCATATAGTAGATGGAGATGGAGTTCCTGTTGTTAGTGAAAGGAATCTATTGGGGAAAGCTGTGTGGGTTTCTCCTGCTTCAGGTGGGGGCCTGCATCCAGGTGTTGTGGGGAAAATCCATTGTCACCCGAGATCAAGTTTTGTATATCCCTTCCCTCAATCTTTCTGTACATTCCATTTTCCCTTAATATCTTTTGCTATCTGTTAAAATTATGTTCTTAACTTCCAATTCTGTGCAAGCCCCTTTGTTTACCCATTACTTCCCCTGCCTATCTTTTCCCTGAGGGGGGAGAAGGAGGGAGAGAGAGGGGCAAAATCAAATCTGTCCGTGGGTTTTGGCCCTGAAACCCCTAAATGTAGACACAGAGAAAGTGGCTTTAGGCTATATCTAGTGTGGTTATAGTCCAAGGGAAAGTGCTGGGAAAACGGAACCCCCAAAAAGTCTGTCTGCACTACAGAGCATAAGCTCAGCAGGTTCATTACAGGACTTAAAAAAGGGAGCTTCTCTAGCCATCAAGGTGGATTTAAGAGAAGGTGAAAGGGATTGTTGACTCTGCTCACTGCAGGGGGAATGGACTAGATGACCCTTAAAAGCCCCTTCCAACCCAAAACATTCTATGATTCTGTAGATGTCAGGAACTAAGTTGGTCTGAACATCACTTAGAGAACAAGGCTTAGAAAGGCTGTCAGAGAAGGAGCCTGACTGGGTCTTGAGGGAAACACAGGGCCATCCTGCACCAAAAAAAAGGGTGACAGGCCTCTTTCTGAATGTGATAATAAAGACAATCTGAGTTCTTTGCTAGGGAGCTATATGTTAAACTAGGATTGCCAGCATTTGGAGGTCTGACTTGTGCAGATTGGAATACATACCAAATAGTGCTGGCACGGGAACTTTGGTGATTTCCACTTAACACAAATATTTTCTTTCAAGGATAACATGAAATGTTTCTGCTCCTGTTGAAAACATTCATCTTGCTGAGAGTGACTGGGTAGTGAACTCTTCCCCCTCCAATTTTCCTCAGTAAGCCTGCAAAGTAATACCTCATAAATAGACAGCTTTTGCTAGACTTTTCTTCATTCTGTTTCATGCTTCCCTGATACAGGTGAAGAGATGCACCCAGGGCAAGGAGCAGCCTTTCTGCACAAAACCTAATTTAGCAGCGCTCTCCCAGGGAGTGTTGTTTCCTTATGAACCATCTATCACTGTGGGGAGGGTAAGTGTTGCCAGAACAGTCTCCTGTACCGCTATTGCCTTCTCTTGATCCTTTTCAATAATTTATATTTATTAAGTTGTTGCTATTAAATGTATTATCATAAGGTACAAAGGGGGTGCATCTGTGCGGGCGAGAAAGCCGTACTGGACAATTTAAAACCGGTTGGAAGAGAAAGCAATGTGCCTTTTCAATTTTACCTCTCTATTAGACCTTAACTCACGTTATTATCCACATTTAAACTGCAGTGGCATTTTCTTGACTGCTCTTGCAGTCGGTTAGCTCGGTGCACCTTAGTAACCTTACCTAGACAGCCTAGCCAGCTAGGGATGAGATTCTATCAAGCCTTCTCTGGTGTGGGTGATGCTGGTGAACATCTGCCTCGGGAGCCTCCTGGGATCTCAGGGAGTTCAATGGCCAAAACCTTTGGGTAGCTTTTTTCTCTGAGCTTTGGCTCAGATACGCGAGGGCGAGCAGAGATGGCTTAAAGGACAGACGAAACGTGGTTGCCATGAGACTCCCCTTACGTACGCACCTACTGCCCATGAAATCTTTTATTTCCCCCTCAGTTTCATCTAAAGGTGAGAAGAGGTCGGCGTGGGAGGGAGTTTCGGCTCTGACCGTGGGCGCTTTGAGCCCTGAGGGAGGGAGGGCGGGCGCCGGTGGCAGCGGGGACGGCGGCGGCGCTGCGAGGGGCGCGACGCGCCGCGGGGCAAATGAGCCATTTAACGGTCGCCCTCGTGTAGGGCCCGGGGCCGGGCTCCCGCTGCACTGATTGGCCGTCCCTCTTCCCCCCCCAACCCCCGCCCCTCATCCCGCCCTCAGCCGCCGCCCGCCCCGCAGCGCTCCGGCCCCGGCGGCTCCCGGCTGCCGCCGCTGCCCCTGCGCCCCTCGCTCCTTCGGCAGCGCTGATGGGGGGCTGAGCGAAGTGGCGCGGGGAGGAAGGCGCCATGCGGACCCTGAACATCACCCCGGAGCAGTTCGCGCAGCTCCTCCGGGACAACAACGTGACGCGGGAGCAGTTCATCGCCCTGTACGGGCTGCAGCCTCTGGTGTACATCCCGGAGCTGCCCGGGCGCACCAAGGTGGCCTTCGTTCTCATCTGCGTCCTCATCTTCGCCCTGGCGCTCTTCGGCAACTGCCTGGTGCTCTACGTGGTGACCCGCCGCAAAGCCATGAGGAGCGTCACCAACATCTTCATCTGCTCGCTGGCGCTCAGCGACCTTCTCATCGCCTTCTTCTGCGTCCCCTTCACCATGCTACAGAACATCTCCTCCAACTGGCTCGGCGGTGGGGACCGGGACCGGGACCGGGGCCGGGGCGGGGTGAGGGGGGCTGCGGCCGCGTTATCTCTGCGCTGCTCTTGGTGGTCGCCCAGCGCTTCAGCNTCCCTTAATATCTTTTGCTATCTGTTAAAATTATGTTCTTAACTTCCAATTCTGTGCAAGCCCCTTTGTTTACCCATTACTTCCCCTGCCTATCTTTTCCCTGAGGGGGGAGAAGGAGGGAGAGAGAGGGGCAAAATCAAATCTGTCCGTGGGTTTTGGCCCTGAAACCCCTAAATGTAGACACAGAGAAAGTGGCTTTAGGCTATATCTAGTGTGGTTATAGTCCAAGGGAAAGTGCTGGGAAAACGGAACCCCCAAAAAGTCTGTCTGCACTACAGAGCATAAGCTCAGCAGGTTCATTACAGGACTTAAAAAAGGGAGCTTCTCTAGCCATCAAGGTGGATTTAAGAGAAGGTGAAAGGGATTGTTGACTCTGCTCACTGCAGGGGGAATGGACTAGATGACCCTTAAAAGCCCCTTCCAACCCAAAACATTCTATGATTCTGTAGATGTCAGGAACTAAGTTGGTCTGAACATCACTTAGAGAACAAGGCTTAGAAAGGCTGTCAGAGAAGGAGCCTGACTGGGTCTTGAGGGAAACACAGGGCCATCCTGCACCAAAAAAAAGGGTGACAGGCCTCTTTCTGAATGTGATAATAAAGACAATCTGAGTTCTTTGCTAGGGAGCTATATGTTAAACTAGGATTGCCAGCATTTGGAGGTCTGACTTGTGCAGATTGGAATACATACCAAATAGTGCTGGCACGGGAACTTTGGTGATTTCCACTTAACACAAATATTTTCTTTCAAGGATAACATGAAATGTTTCTGCTCCTGTTGAAAACATTCATCTTGCTGAGAGTGACTGGGTAGTGAACTCTTCCCCCTCCAATTTTCCTCAGTAAGCCTGCAAAGTAATACCTCATAAATAGACAGCTTTTGCTAGACTTTTCTTCATTCTGTTTCATGCTTCCCTGATACAGGTGAAGAGATGCACCCAGGGCAAGGAGCAGCCTTTCTGCACAAAACCTAATTTAGCAGCGCTCTCCCAGGGAGTGTTGTTTCCTTATGAACCATCTATCACTGTGGGGAGGGTAAGTGTTGCCAGAACAGTCTCCTGTACCGCTATTGCCTTCTCTTGATCCTTTTCAATAATTTATATTTATTAAGTTGTTGCTATTAAATGTATTATCATAAGGTACAAAGGGGGTGCATCTGTGCGGGCGAGAAAGCCGTACTGGACAATTTAAAACCGGTTGGAAGAGAAAGCAATGTGCCTTTTCAATTTTACCTCTCTATTAGACCTTAACTCACGTTATTATCCACATTTAAACTGCAGTGGCATTTTCTTGACTGCTCTTGCAGTCGGTTAGCTCGGTGCACCTTAGTAACCTTACCTAGACAGCCTAGCCAGCTAGGGATGAGATTCTATCAAGCCTTCTCTGGTGTGGGTGATGCTGGTGAACATCTGCCTCGGGAGCCTCCTGGGATCTCAGGGAGTTCAATGGCCAAAACCTTTGGGTAGCTTTTTTCTCTGAGCTTTGGCTCAGATACGCGAGGGCGAGCAGAGATGGCTTAAAGGACAGACGAAACGTGGTTGCCATGAGACTCCCCTTACGTACGCACCTACTGCCCATGAAATCTTTTATTTCCCCCTCAGTTTCATCTAAAGGTGAGAAGAGGTCGGCGTGGGAGGGAGTTTCGGCTCTGACCGTGGGCGCTTTGAGCCCTGAGGGAGGGAGGGCGGGCGCCGGTGGCAGCGGGGACGGCGGCGGCGCTGCGAGGGGCGCGACGCGCCGCGGGGCAAATGAGCCATTTAACGGTCGCCCTCGTGTAGGGCCCGGGGCCGGGCTCCCGCTGCACTGATTGGCCGTCCCTCTTCCCCCCCCAACCNACCGGGACCGGGGCCGGGGCGGGGTGAGGGGGGCTGCGGCCGCGTTATCTCTGCGCTGCTCTTGGTGCTCGCCCAGCGCTTCAGCTGCGGTGGGAGCGCCTGGGGCGGCTGCTCTGCTCCTCCTGGAGCCGCTGCTCGGTGTGGGGCGTTCGGGGGCTTTCCTGGCAGGGCTGGGGCTCAGTCTGCAGGAGCCGGGGTTCAAACACCCTCAGCCTGCGGCTCCCGAACGTTGGGTTCAACCCGATGCGCTTTCGGGCTCGTATTCGCTGGAAGTTGCAGCGTGTGTGTGAAACTCCGTTGTGTGGTGCTGCTGAGGTAGCCTGGCGGTGCTTCCTGCTTTTTTTCCCCTCTAACTAATGAAGTCTGTCTGGCAAGCGAGATATTAGTCTTTATTGAACTGAAATTCCTTTGGCGACGCTCAATTCAGAGTTAGACCTCCTTAACCTTTCGTGATGATGAAGACTGCGTCCTTGGAGAGACAGGGGACCGAGGGAACGGGCAGGGTTGATATTGAAATGATGTATTGTTTTCATGATGTGCTTCTGTATTGGGAATTTTGTTGTATTGCGGTTGATGCGAAGGACCTTTGGGCAAGCCCTCCCTGATGCCTGGAAAGAATTACTTTTTTCCTTTTTAATGCATCCGAAGTAGTAAAGTAACAAAAGGACCAAGGTGAAGTAACACTTCAAGTGGTATTTTTCTTCTTTTTCTTGGTCTTGAAGCAGTATTTGACTAGTTTAAGTGGAAAAGTAGAAGGGATGGTTTTGCAGTAAGTAGCAGACAGCATTTTGTACAAACACAAATTCATGTATTTGTCAGAATATTTCAATACAAACAGAAAAGATGCTCACTAAGTGACACAGTTATATTTCAATTTCCAAAGCTTCCTGTGCTTCTCTTGTTTGGAGACAGTGAAGAACATGAAGATTTAATTCCAGTGCATCCTACAGACTAGAATGCAGGATGGGAATTGACAGGTTAGAGGAGAGTTGAAAAGTACCCAGTTATCTAATCCTGTGAGAAATGAGCTTAGTTTTTGTCTGAAAACCAGGCACTTTCTGGTAGAAGTTGATGAATACAAAACTCCAAGGGCTACTGACAGCAAGGACAACTGTTGTCTTAGGAGCTGTCTTTGGGGGAGGTAGCCGCTGTTTTAAGACAGTGCAGATGTTGAATGCCAAAGCTACTAAAGATGCATAAATAAAAAATAATGGAATAAATGGATAGCTGTATTGCTGTGCCTTCCTTCCTAAGAAATACGTGATCAGCCTGACCATACATCTGACCAAAATCAACTAAAAGTTGAATAGGATGAAGTCTCCACCTGAGGTGAATTACAGCAAATATGGCACAGACATGTGAACAGTGTGGGGAATGATGTGTTTATGATTCCATTTACCTTCTGTTACTGAGGATGCTTGACAAAAATGTAGAAGTAGTGAGTGTAAAAGGTGCGGTATAGTTGCAACAAATACCTGGGATACTTTAAAATATACACTGTTCTGTGGGTTTTACTGAACCTTTTGTTTATCTTCTTTACTGTGCTAGAGTGTCTTCATTACAAGTGGATCCAGAGGTCCTATTGACTTTGACAGCAGCCTTTTTGGTCCTGTTAAGATAATTAGCTATAACTAACGGTATGGGGAGGACATAGTAAGTAATGTCATTGCTGAGTGTTACCCTTCACTGTTGGGGGCAGGAAGCGTGAAGTAAAATTCAGGAAAACAGTGATGGTGTCTCAAGGGTATCTGGTTCCCAAGGCTCACACTGTGAAGCGTGGGTGGTGATTATAGTTACGCTGGTAATCAGAGCCTGCCAGTCTGGGTGGACTCTTTTCCTTGCCAGCCTGTCTAGTTTAGTTTCATTTTCCCTTTCCCTTCTATTTTGTAGTCTGAAAAAAGTTACTCTCATCCACTTTAAAGCAACATCTCTGAGTTGCTTTGAAATTGCTCAAACTCCTGTAAAGAAAAAGGTGATTTGACAGTGCAACGCATCCCTGCTGAAAATAGTGGTGCGTCCTGAGATGGGTGGTGCTAGAAATGTCTGGATTTCTGGGCATTTAGTCAATTTATATCTTGATTTATTTGCACTTGTGTAACTAAACCAAGCACCTGAACTAGGTGATTTAAACTGTGACGTGTATGTTCTGTGCTTGCCTTTGATTTACAACCAGTTCCTTATTTCCATGCTTGTACATGTGTGTTTGTGTTTCTTCCTCTTCTTCTTTTCCCCTTCAGAAACCCAAAGCAGAATGGGAGAGGTGAGGGGTTAACTGCAAATGCTCCAGGCTGTAGAGGCAGAACTTACAAACATAAGAACAGCTACAGTTTCTGAGTAGCTTTAAGACATTACAAGATGCTATCTGAAAGGACTAACCACCATTTTGGTCCTTCAGAGTGAAGGGTGAAACAGACCCAGAAAGGGTTCCAGATGTGCCTAGTTTACAACAGAACTCCAAGGAGAATGTTGGCAGTTTGTGATGTTTCCATCAAATCGTAGATGTTGAAGTGGCTTCTCTGAAAGTTTTTGTCAGAATTCTTTAGAAACAGGAGATTTCTCGGGTTCACTGCATTACATATATCAGAACTTCTGACAGAGTTGGGAAAAACTAAAGCTGCTGACATGACTTCTTCCACAGTATATTCATTTATACATTTTAACTTCAGCTACAATTTAACAGCTGCAGTTCCAAGAACCTGAATGTATCCCTCACTTTGCCTGGTGACTATGCAGTGTGAACGTATCCTGCAGCAACTGGGAGCAGCTCTGTATAGCCCAGAAATGGGTGTATTGGTCTCGCTTTTGATTCTTGGATGTTTTAAACATCTGCATAGCTATGTGAGAGTGTAATAGTGACAGTATGTGATTTAGTTTCTGAATTTATACCTTGCAGCTAAAATGGCTGTAATTTCTAAGGGAACTTTTAATACAAATCCTGCGAGCTAATCTCGCTGTAATGTGGAAGGTACTGTGAAAGAAAACTTAAATTGTGGCTTTGGCGTAAATGATCACTGGGATCACGTTTATTGGTAAGAAGATAAAATGGGAAGTTGATTAAGGGGTAAGTTGATTCGTACACTGAAGGTACAAACTGAAGCAGTTTGCTCATGATTGTAAGTCGGAGACAGCAGTAGTGTCACTGTCATGCTGAATGGCAGCACTGTTAAAGATAAATTTGGGCTTTTGAGTCTTGACCAAATACTACAAGAGTCACTTTTATTTTCTGGCACTGCTTAATTAGCAGAGTAATTGTTATTTTCACAGAACTGCCTGGAGTGACTGCAGAATTGCTTTTAATGTTGTGTAATATAATAGCTGTGGCAAAAGATAACAGCAAAACATGGTATTACAGTAGACCTTGCACTATACTCCATCTTTCTCATGAATTTTGCATGCTATTAGTTAGAATATGTATTCTCAAGACAGGTGACAGTTTCCCTGTCGCTTAGAGAGTAGTGAGTCATCTGAAGCATCACTGAACAGCCGGTGGCACTGGAGATGTCCTCACATATCTTGCCTGGCCTTCAGCTGCCACTCAGGAGAGGAGCAGGGCTTTACAGGTTGCTATCATAGCTGGTGCTCCTTCATGTGGCAGTTTCCCCTTTTTTAAAGGCTTAGTTGAAAACCAATCAGCATCATCCACCCAGCTGAGTATTTAGGATAATTTGTGTTCTTTACCAAACATGTTGTGTCAAGCAGCGTGTTACCTTCTTTACAACTTTTCTGTAAGAGAAAGCGTAAATGTTCCTTTCTGAAGGACTGAGACTAATTAGCAATGGAAATCGCTGGACCTTTTGTGTCTGATACTCTTGGGCACCTCTGAAGTTATTCAGCGAGATGTCAAACTTCTTCACTCTGACTTGCTTCTGTGATCTTTGATACTTAAAAGTTTCCAAATACTCTTGAAGTGCTGACATGCTAGTAAGGCTAATATTAGACAGCAAAGCTGGATGTGAGAAATCCAGTTATTTGAATCACCTTTTTTTAAAAGCTTTTTTCTAACTTTCCAATTTTAGTTGTTGAGACTTACTGTAAATCAAGTCGAGGACACAATGCACTGCTGTTACCTCCTGCTGAAGTAAGTGGTTACGTCTTGGGATTGATTTGCTTCTGTTAAGAGCTAAGTGATTTTGTATTTCTATATGTATTGGTGAAATTTTACCTTATCATTCCTTCTCCATGCTCTGATACTGTGTACTTATGAGTAGAGGTGGGAGTAAAAATCTGTCTGAAGATGGTTTGAGAAAGGATTACATAGTGAATGCTTTAGTAAAGAAAATAATAGGCTTACTTTTTTGTCTGTATAATATATAGACAAAGTGTTTTGCTTAAAAGCAGCAAAACAACACTGACAAAAGGAAACTTATTCTGCTCACACCTTCAGCGTAGGGAATTTATTACTGCAAGCTGTGTATATCATTAGTTAGTGTAAACATTAAACAAGATGACTGATGTGAAGTATTTGCTGTTGCATTAATCAGGCAAAGCAATAAAGCACGTTTTAGCGTGCAGGTAGATTGGTTAGTGTTTTGTGTGAGGTAGTTATGTGTTTTTTCTTGGTAGAAATACCTGACATTCTCTACCTTGCATTGTGCATACCAGGAATGTGTTTGCCATGTCTTGTTATGCTCCCTGCTAGTGCATCTCTATCTTGAGAAGAGATCTGGATCTTTAACCTGAATTCCTGCCCAAACCCCTCACCCGGACTGCTTGTTGCTTGCACCACAATTGCAGACAGCAGTTTACTGCAGTAGTTTTGTGTTCTAGTAGCACTGCTTTGTTGCAGAGCTCTCCTGCATCTTTCAGTGTTTGTATTTGATGTTAACGCACTGATCAATGTGTTATGAAATAAGCTGCTGATCCAAGTTTGTCTGAAGACTGTGCTGCCTATTTCCTTGACTTTGTAAACCCACAGTCAGAGAAAGTGAATGTGAGTTGTGGAAGGAAGGTGAACAGTGTGAAATAATTTGGTCAGCCAACCCAAGGTGTGTGGTCTGCACTTTCCAATTGCAGGGTAGAGGGAATGGTATGAATTACATCTTGCATCAGTAAATAACCTATAGGCTATTTGAGGAGCGTGGTCTAATTTCGCAGGCTCATACCATAGCGTTTTACCTCAGCTGCTGTAGCTGACCCTTAACAGACTTAAACTACCACAGGTTTACTATCACATTACACTAACGTCTTTTTCTGGGGAGTCATACATATAATGTTCTTTATCCTGTATAGGTACCATGAGGGGCTTGTGCATTGCACATAGTAAACTGCTAAGGATGCAAAATGCCTGTATACTCAAAAATCAATATGAAATAATACATTGCCCAGGTATGAAAGACCTTTAAGGATATACTCTGTATGATGATGACTGACTAGTTTTCTGGCCCAAGTTACAAAATATTAGAAAATGTACCTTCCTTTCATCAAGTGAACTGGGCAGAACTGATTTACAAGCTATGATAGAGATTTTTTAGTGCGGGGGAAGGCTTGGTCAACAATT
>WEIS01026022.1:0-10978 GCA_013389965.1 Todus mexicanus | reverse complement strand
GTTTGTGGATAAGTAGCAGTGTCTGGAAGGGACAAATCCAGAACATCATCTGGCAGAGGTTCAGCCGTAATGAGGAAATGTTGAACTGCTGCTGTCTGTGTGTTGGGTTCACATTCTTCATCCTTGATTAAAGTCTTCAGAGCGAGGACTGCTCCTGGTGAAAATCATTCGTGCCTCCTCTGTAACATGACGGTTGACTTTAACTCCCTCCTGATCTGGATGTTTCTGAAGTTTCTTTTGAAGCGAGGCCAAGAGGTGATGCAGAGGCTTGTGAGCAGGGCAGGTTTTGTAGGGAGAGTTAAAGTATTTTATTAGAATTACTGCTAGAGTCAGAGAAAATGGATAACCTATAAAGCACGAGCTTTCTTCAAGTCGTCATGCAGATGTGGTTCCATAGCTCTGGTCAGATCAAGAGACTAGTCATCTTGGACTCTTAAGAGCTGTTTTCATGCCAGGATTGTGTAAGAATAAATCAGTGGTATTAATATAATGCCATAATTAGTTTCCGAATAGCATTAAGTAGGTGACAGCGAGGCAGCGTGTGATGAGGGGCTGTTAAAGCACAACTGGCAGGGAGAAAATGTTTAGGAAATGGTTATTTACTGTCTCGTGAAAACAAGAATTAGAGCTTTTAACAAAAAGCAAGTTAAAACTGAACAAAAGGAGTCTGCCTACCATGCAGTGTGCAGTTACAGTGGGACTCCTTGCTACAGGAGGTTCGGATGGTGAAGGTTTTGGTGATGGTGCTCATGGCTTCCTTTACATCTTCACCATTTGCTTTGGTTGAATGAGGTTGAGACATACAACTGAACACCAGATTTAAAACCAAAAAGCAAACCAACAACCAAAAAAGCCAAGGAAAACCCTCCCCAACAAACTCCTACTGTAAATTAAAGAAGCTGCACAGCAAATTCCTTTTCTGTCCAAAAATCCCCACTTGGGTTTCCCTTGATCCCCAAAAGCTGCTTTGTTTCTGCTGTTGTTACTGTGGACCTTTTGTGCTTGGAGAGCTGTAACCTTTCTTTTTAAGTCTGGATTCCACTGCAAGTGCTTGGGTGCTTTTTTGTGTCTTCTGTTTCAGCTTGTGCAACCTCTGAGTTGGTGGTTTGGGTTTTTTTGTGGTTGAAAACAAAGGCATGGAAGGCTGATTTTAAGTATTTGTCCCAAAGAGAGCAATAAAAGGAACAGCCAACTGCTTAACAGCTTTGGAATAAAACATGTTTATCACAAATGGCTCTTTGCCTTGCTGGAGAACGTGAAGTAATGGTGCTTGGGGATGCTCTGGGAAGATCTACCCTTTCCAGTAGGATCTGGAGCAGAACTCTGAGTAGAAATGGTTGGTTACATCAGAAAGTAGGCTTACTCCCTGTTTTCTATTTAATTCTCCATTACTGAGGAGAGTGTCAGATTTAAACCATGCTTCAGGCAGTCACGGTAGAAGTTTCCCCCTTGCCACCCTTTCCAAGAAGAGCTCTCTGTAGGGGCCGAAATTGCAGAGTATTTCCTTAAGCCACTCTCTCCACGGCTCAGTGTCTGTTCTGGTGCTGCTGTGCTGAGATATGTTTCCGTGCGGAATTGTGACTACCCGTAGCTTCCAAAGAAACCCCTCCAAGAAGTTATCCCGTGACCTTGTCACTCTATACTTTTCCTGGTTGCAGATTTGCGGCCCCAGCTCAGAAGACATTTTCTTCTGTGTCTCCAGAGCTGCGTTGATTTTAAACGCCTGTGAGTTATGTGTGAGCCCTCTTCTGTAGGCGACAGTCGTTGTGTTTCAGAAAGCGGCATTAATTGTGATAACGGAGCGTACAGCTCCTCTTTGTGAAATTCAAGTCTTTTTAACATCACCACCTTCAAAGACAATAAAAATTCCAGTCTGCATTTATCTATTCCCATGTGAGGAGTTACTGCAGTGTATATTGTATCATTCCATGTGAAATTCTTCTCCTTAATAGTTCTCATTTATACACAGTTGTCTGAGGTCAGTTTTCCATTTTGCAGTTGTCAAACAGCTGTCAAATTAAGAGACCAGATCCCAAAGTTCATTTACATTTTATGCCATTCTTTGGGTGCCTGTTTCGTATCTTAATATAACTAATGATTTATCTCCAGATCTTCGTCTTCTTTCTGCACTTGCTTTTCGCAGATGTTTGCATCCTCTCGCTCGTCAAGAGCAGCCTTTAAAATAAAGATTCTGTAACTTTGTTGTTGTTGTTGTCGAGGCTTTTCGTTGTACAGCCCAAGGAAGCTGGTGCTGTCTCTTCTGTGCTGGCAACATAAATGAAAACGGTTTAAATTCCGCCTCATCTTAATCATAATTTGAATTCTGAACTGAAAAACAGAACAGTAAAAAAGTTCTGAAACGTGTTGCTGGAAACGACAAAAAAGGACATCTCAATTTCATTTATTTATCGGCAGTTTTGGTTCATAATGGGCCTAACTATTGATTTCCCCCTTTCACTTTTGATTTCTTGGTCTTCAATAGGAAACCGAAATTAAAAAGGGCTTTGTTCACAAACCATCTTTGTAGTAAAATGTCTTCATTTTTCATCCTCGGGAGTATCAAAGGCTATCTCATGAGCGAGAACACAGAGGCTAAATTGAATGCTGGTTGTGGGTTTATAGTATGATGATTCTTACGCCGCTGAGTTCTGAGCGTAAATTTATACGGTGAAGATTTAGGGGTTGTTTTCTTACTCTTTTTTTTTCCCCCCACTGGTGTAATGATCAAAGGAATATCTCTATACATGCCATTGATGTCTTACTACAAAGTACTTAAATAGCCTGAGGTAGCCATCTACTTTTGAAAAATTCCTTAAAGACAGGTAGGACCCTTGGGTGTTAAATGTATACTTGAGAGTTCAGGGTATTTTCACGGGAGGGAGGCAGGAGAGATACTATTACAGGCCTCAGCAGTTCTCTGTAGCGCTGGGCTTTAAAAGACTCTTTAAAAAGTAGCCTTAAATTATGGTCACTAGGGGAAGTTTGTCCAGGGTATGCTGTGCCAGAAAACGTTCCTGTGCCGTTTCAACGTCATTCACTAACTGATTCAAGAAGTGGAACATAATTAACCCTTTCTAGCTTTTAGGCAAAAGATTCGGGCTTATATATATAAGTATCTGTAGCCTCTTTACATTCTGGAAAGAGACATTTGAAGACAATTGACACTCCTTTTTGCCGGTTGCTTAAAGACCCTGTGCTGTGCTAACTAAAAGGAAATAACATCCTTGCTGTTCGCTGCATTTCGTAGGCAATTATTAGTCTTTTTGGTTGATGGGGTCCACATTGGGATTGTAATAAAACACAAGTCAATGTGAAATTGGATGCAGACTAGGAGAGCAGATAAAACCAAGTGCAAATTAATGACAGATGTAAAAGTTATTGGTAATAACGTAGTCATCTTTTTACAATCTTTTTCCAAACTATATTTTTATTTCAGCAGATGTCACTTGAAATCTTCAGAGTAAATCATCTCTTTGATTTTGATTGTGATCTTGAATACTGAAAGTAGCCTAATTGTGATGGCTTCTGACTTCTTTATGAATATGTTTTCTCATTTGAGGGCAGGCACACGGATCCCAGCTGCTGAGCTGTGCAGAAGGGCTTATGGTAGGATGCAGAGTGCTCCGCTAGATGTCTGTAAGTCTGGTTTTATGGCTTGAGATGTCACTAGCATTAACTGCAGGGTCTGCAGAGCATCCCTGAAGCTGAGCATCTGTCGTTGTCGCAGGTGGGGCATGAGGAGTGGTGGGGCTGGTTTGCTCAGTGCTCCCTAAGATAAATGTGGGAAAGCGCAAATTTTCAGTGCCTGTCCAACGCTGAACATAAACAGCACTTGTATAAGCAACCGACAAAATTCTTCCCTGTTTGTTTAAAATCATAACCAAGCTTTATTTTCTTAGTTTCTCACATAATAAAGACCATCCTGGGTCAGGCCAAAGGACTCTATGACACAGGGATCCACTCTTCAGCAGAATTCATTGATGCCCTTCCCATCTCAGACCCATCAGATCACAGGATCTCCCTGTTAAGCTCCTCCTGGCCCTGCTGGCTATTGGCAGCAGGAGGAGGATGGGAGGAGGATGCCTGACATGGGAGGTCCCAGGAGCTGCAACCTTCTTGTCTTCCATGAAGCATGACTGGGCAGCACCTGCATCTGCTTGGTGCCCACAGGGATGGTGGGCACTCCTGGAGAAGGCTGGTCAATGCCTCCAGCTCTTCCCTGGTTTTGCAATGTTGAGTTTCCTTCTCTTTTTCATTGTCTCTTGAGTGCTCTCCCAGCCACGTTTGTTTGGAGTGGAGATGGAAGAAGGTATTTTGTTTTGGTAGGTGAAAATCAATAACAAAAGTATATGGTAGTACATGCTTCAGGTTAAGATGAGCATGGACGTGAAGGAGTAAGTCTCCAGGAGGCTCTCCAGCAGGTTTTGTGTCAGGGATTCCTTGAAACGATGATGATGTCTTTGTATCTGTGAGAAGCAGTGACCACTCATCTCCCTGTTGGTTTTCCATGCCTTTAATCATTTTATAGACATCTCTCATCTTCTCCCTCTCTTGCCCTTTTCCAGAAAAAAGCTCCTCTGCCTTGGTTCTCCTATATGGAGGCTGTTCTGTACTTGTGATTGCCTTTGTCTTTTCTTTGCTACGTTTATGAGCTTCTCTTTGAGAAAGGGGGACTCAAAACTGCACCGCCTGAGGGTGTAGAAGGGATTTCTACAGTGGCAACGTATGTGCAGGGCAACGTGCTTGTGTACACACATACACACACGTGCTGTTGGTGAATTGAAGAGAGAACAGCAAATTTGATTAATGATGTTCTTAACATAATTAAAATGAAACAAGACCTCTTGGGACAGTAATCAGTCACAACAATCAACTATCTCTGGTATGGTGCCTCTAGCTTTTGTTTTTCTTTTTGTTTCAAAATAATTCCTGAATAGTTATTGACTCTTTCATAGACCTCTAATTCCTACCCTCTGGTGTTCTTTCTAAGGGAAAATAGCTCAGAGCTGATAGGTTTCTTTTCCATGGGTAGCAGAACGTTCACATTTATCCATATATACTGGCCTCTGCCTTTCATACTTACTCACCTGGTATTTTAAGGCACTTCTGCAATTCTCCGCTCTCAGTTTCTACCCGTAAAAGATCTGTACAACTTGATAGGAAAACCAAATTGCCTGTTCATTTGAGCACAAGCTGTTCTTCAGTGAAATGAGATCTTACTGTTGTGAAGTACATTAACCATCTTTCTCAGCTTCACGATCTTTCCCAGCAAAGCAAGTTGGCAACCCCGTTTGGAGGCCCCTGAATTTATTCTGGATTGCAAAGACATTTAGGAACATTGTGCAAACCTGTAGCTTTTGCATTAAGAGCTGTTTATTTTAAAATTAGATATGAGTTGCACACATGGAGACCCTACATCTTCCATGTGGGGATGTAAATAAGAGCTCTGATCTACACAGGTTAAACATGTGCAATTTGTGCTGAGCTTAAGCAGAGCCAACAAGGACCTGTGAGCCCAAGTCTGCTGTGGAAGACACAGATTTGACACAACCGTACCCTAATGAGAGTGCTCCAAGAGTGCTCTGTGCTTTTGCTGCTCCAATTACTGAAGTGTTGGGTTTGACACTTGGGAATACTGATTTTTAAACTGCTGTCAGGAAGTCAGAAGATGTTCAGCTGCGATGTTGGAGGGAGAGAGGCTTCGAAGTCTTAGACCTGGTGATTTCAAGGGTGACCCATCATCTAAGGGATTCAAAATATGCTGAGTGTCTGGCTAGAAGGATAGCTTCTGCTCCTGAAAGCAGACGATCTCTTAAGTCACTGCAGGCTTTTTCTTGGTCATTAGTGCCCGTTCTGGGCTGTTTATTATTGGGGCAGAGGAAATACATATACACTTTCGCTGCCTTGCAGAGGGCTACTGCGCTCACCCCGTCTTTGTCGCCAGCGAGCTGACTTTTCTCATTAGGCTTAAAAGAGAAAGTACCTCCTGCCCTGCCCCGGCTCAGCTGGGCAGCTCCATCTGGTTCAGATCTGGAGGATCGCTCAGAAACTTGTCCCTTCTTTAATTCCCCCCCAAACAATATCAGTTGCTCCAAGAAAAGTTTTAGGTCTCCCAGCAAATCGTAGTAACCTAAAGGCAAAGAGGAGTTTAGAAATGGGTCGTAGATACCCGTCTTCTGTACCCCTAATACACAGTTTACCGTGTTTGTGTTCATGATATCCTTTTGTTTCTCTGTTTTCTCAAAATGGGCCCAAAACCAAAGCTGAATCAGTGTGAGGTTGGTGTGTGAACCAAAGGCCCAGACTTTTTCAAGGCAGGGGAAAAGCATATTCATCGGTGGCCTGCTGTCAGACTGAAAATAATGCATAAAAAAAAGTTTATCCATATTATACTGGCGTTATTTGTTAGGGTTAACTACTTGAAAGCTTTTATGAAAGCTTTTAGAAGGGCAGGAACACTTGCTCATGATTCTGATGGTTCGGCCTTGGAGAACCTGAGAATACATAACACCAGCTGGATGCTGATAAATTATTTTTGCACAGATCATAAAGTTAATAGTACAATTTATATTAAAAAGGTATAAATTAGAGTATTTAAATGTTATTTTTATGGCACATTAGGTGGAATTATTTTAACGTAAATGGTTTATTTCAAGGAAACTGTGAAATTGATAAATAAATCTCTTCTGTTCCAGTGCTAAACATGTGAAACGTAATCTCCTTGAGCTTTACATCCACCCGCCTGTGTCCTTGTGTTTGCAGCGGGATGTAGGTGCTACTAATGTCTGTAACAGGTGCATGTGACTTAACTGTGGAACTAGTCAAAATACCTTTAATCAGTTCATGTTAAGTCAAACCATATGGGTCCACGGCTGCCTTTCCTGAGCTATCCAATCGGCCGCGCTCGGTGCTTTTGTGGATCGGGGTCCTGGAGACCCAGCAGTGGGATGTAGAAAAGAACCGGATGCTGAAATTTTAATCTTTGTGCTCCGAAGTAACAGCTGCAGGTAGTGGAAATGCACGATGGCCCGTTTTGCCTTTTCTGCTTTTATATATGGGTCAGTCTGGGAACTCGCAGGGTTGTGTGCGATGCCTAGAGAGCACAGCTGTAGAACAGCGTGTTTATGGCATTGAAGAGCTGAGAACGAAACTTCGGCATCAGCTTTTGTTAAAAATGTAACCAAGGCTTGAATGTGGAGAGAATAAGGTGCTCGTCTGGTCGATAGCTTTCAACACTGAGTCTTCTGTGATATTTTAAAACAGATGCAGTGAAAACAAAGCCTAAATATCGTGGAGAGATGGAAACGCTCACTGGACAGGGGGTGCCTGCAGCGGCTGATGCAAAAAAACTTTGGCAACACATAGCAGCTAGAAAACAACTTCACTACTATCCAGGGCATGATAATATTTTCATGCATGTAAATGACATGTTCCTTTCTTGTTCTGGAATATTTGTTTTACTAAAAATCACTTGAACTAGGACAGCAACAGATTTGCTGGTGGATTGGAGTAGCGCAGACATCCAACAACGCTGATGCCGTCTACTGATCAGTAAGTGTTTTCGGTTGGTCTTCTTGCAGTGTGTGGATTTCTACTTTAAACTGCTGGCAAGTATTTCATTTTTCAGATACTTTATTCGGCACGTATGTGCCTTGCTCGCTGATGCTACCAGAGGAGAGTTATTTCGTGGGGTTGTCTTTCTGGGTGGTCCTCCCAAAGCCGTAATCAATGTCCGCACGGTGTATCTTGTCAGCGCTGGGCTCAGCGCCGCAGATTTATCTTGTAAGATAGCACCGGCCAGAGCGTGCCGGCTAAGAATCTGTTCAACCCCGTCTCCAATTAAGAAAACTAACTTTGGAAGCTGTCGTTTTCTTTCCTTGCATTAAAACAATTCGGAAAGTCAGGTTTTCCCTTTGAAGTTGAATTTCAAGTTCATCGGCTGTGCCAGTGACCTGCGTTTCTGTACATCACAGTTTTGCGAATCAGATGATACATTTACTCCCAAGACATTTGTAGGATTTGTTTTCCTGAAAGCTAACATTTAATTAACATTTAGCTTCATCTTTAGAGCCTCTTTGGCAATTGATCGCAAGCAAATGCACACAAATAAGAAGTTTCCTTGACAGATATTTAAAATAGCCATGGTAGTAAGTATATCATTAAATATCAAAATACTGTCCAAATTCTTTTCCAGGGTACATTTTTTTAACCTTTTACTTGGAGAAACTCTCTTCTAGTCATTGATTTAATAACTTATTCTTTCTTCTGCTAAGCCGGTATGAAAAACAAAGTTTGGCTACTGTTATTAAACTATTTTTCAGAGAACTAGCATGGGAAGCCTGAGAAAATATCCAAGGTCACCCACTTAGGAGCTAGGCAGACTCTAAGAGACCCATAACCATAAAATATTTTTGATTAAAAAATGTACAGGAAAATAGTCTTTGTTGTTGCTGGTACTAGTAAAGAAAAAAAAAAAACCAAACCCAAACAGCCAACAAACAAACAAAACCCCACCAAATGCAGAGCCAACAAAAATCCCCACCAGAAAACAAGGCAGAGCTGTGCTGCTGGGGAGCGCCTGCGAGAGTCTTGCCATTTCTTTTATGCCGCTTGTGAAAAGATTTCAGCGGTATTCTCTGCCCTCTGAGAAGACTTCAGATCGAATGTTCTGGGGAGCAGAAGACATCCGCGCCGCGCTCGCCTTTGGAAGCACACGTCAGCGCTTAAGTTGGGCAGACAGCAGCGCTAATCATATTAAAGCCGGTCTCCCTACTCCCGGCGAATGCGTAATTAGGACTTTGTTTCAGAGGTGCGGGACGGGGCGGAGGGCAGAGGGGGGGCTGCGTTCAGAACTTGCGGCAAGCGCGCAGGCTGGGAGCCTGACACTCGGCCGGCTGGGCCATCGCTGCTCGCTCCACTCCCTCGATGTTGTTGGTTCCACTTCAAGTGGGAACCAAGCCATCGAGTAGCCTCCAGTCGGGGCTTTGCCGTGTAGAGCTCTGGCCGGGCTAGGAAACGCTAAGTCAGTGACAATTAGCAAAATGCCTGTAACAGGGGCAGCAGTTAATGAGAAGACAACAGGGGAGGTTTAGACTGAATATTAGGAAAAAAAAATTTTAGAGAAAGAGTAGTCACCTCCTGGAACGGGCTGCCCAGGGAGGTGGTTGAATCCTCATCACTGGATGTGTTTAAAGGGCGTTTAGATGCGGTGTTGGGGGAGATGGTTTAGGGGGGAACTTTGCAGAGTAGGGTTAACAGTTGGACTCGATGATCCCAAGGGGCTTTTCCAACCTGAAAGATTCTAGGATTCTAAGACTCATTGCTGGGAAGTTTTTCCTGCTCCCTCTATTTTGTGCATCTCTCTTCAGTTTTGATTTTAAGCAGCTTAACTTGAGTGCGTGTTACTGCTGTACTTCCATTTTAGGTGTTACTCCAAAGTTTGCTTTATGCTGTTATACCTTTCGTTCACCTAACGCAAGTAAATTGTCGAGCGTTTTCTGTTGAACCACAAAACTTCAGCGTAACCCCTGTATTTGAGTATCGATTGATATTTTTTGAAACTAGAATTTGCTATTACAGAATTGGGTGTTACAAATGCGCGGCAAACTCCGCTGTATAAACCTTGTCATGCTTTACCGGTAAATTACTCCAACCAAAAGCAAATCCTGGTTTCAACTCACATTGTCACCTTAACTTTCAGAATGTGTCAGATGTATATCGCAGCTACATGGTGGAGTCTGGCTTTTTTGATTATATATATATTTTTTTACATTCTTGTGAAAACATTGTTTCTCTGAGTTAGCCATGTGTTAACCTCAAAAATGTTGGTTTTATGGGTAGCGTTGCCCTCATAAAACAAAAATGAATGGATCACGCTTTATAGAAGTCTGCAGAGGAAAAGGAGTTTGAAATAACATTCTGCTCTGACTTTCTTGACTAATTTAAACTACTGTTATATTTTTGGTTAAAGGTTAATGTTCCTTTAATTGGCCTTTTAATCGTCCATCTGTGTTTGGTTGGTGGTGGGGGGGGGATCCCAGCGAACAACATGCCCTTAGCAGTTGCAATCTCGGGGGATTCTTCGCCCTTTTCTGCAGCGTGTGATCTGAACTAATTGCCTCCATGCCTTGAACCGTTTTCTGCCAGCAAACACGATAATATTTTAGGCGCAGTGTTAGGTAAACTTTGCCGCTGACTTTTGGCCGTTTTGCGTAGCAGCGTGGCCGAGCTGTCAGAGGGAGTCTTCAGAGTGATTTGGAGAGGAGGGGTAAAAGAAGAAACTACTTCGATTAGCAAGCTAAGATTTTAGCAAGAAAGTTAAATGATCTATTTGATTAAATCTGTTGAAGTTCTGAGACAAGGATTGATTTCGTGGTGTTCGAAGTTTATTTGTGCCTTGCGCAGGACCGTGCTCTGTTTCTCTTGCATAGAGTAGTGGGTTAGTTCATTGTATTCGCGTTTTCGTTAGCCAAAGTCTGCTTGGACAGAAATCAGTGGTAGATTTTTACGCTGTCTTTTAGCAGGAGTAGGATTTATCCTACGGAATTAAAGATGAATATTGTTATGTACTAGTAAACAGGAGGGCAGTGAACCTCAGGAGGAGACATCTCGTAGTGAAAGCATATTGAATTCATCCACCCACTGGCATCACTGCTAACATGGGAATGTCTTTGATTTTTATAATTGGAGTAATCAAAAGTGTTAGGAGACAGTCAACTTAATTTGATTTTTTTTCCCCCTTTTTTTATTTATTTTTTAAATCTCTGAATACTGATGTGCTTGGTGCGTAGCCAATTTGGGTTTCCCGTTGTGAGGCATGTAGCTGCATTTTCCATTTGATTGTGTAGGTCTTGCTGACATTAGTAGGGGACGGAGAAATGTTGGAAAAGAAAGGAACCGTGTTAGCGGGGAGTCTCGATAACTTCGTAATGCCTGAAATAACTTCTAGCTGACTTAATGCTATTTATCTGCTACAGAA
>WEIS01026000.1:0-25088 GCA_013389965.1 Todus mexicanus | reverse complement strand
AAAAAAAAAAGCTTGAATGAGTGAGTGGCTTTGTGTCATGAGCAGCCATTTAACAGTTTCTTCTGTTAAAGGGTCGGTGTTCCTTTATATTTCTGTTTCATAAGGAGGGTTGAGGTGGCAATACTCTTGCAAACCTAAAAATAACACATTCCCAAAGCCCACTGTTTTAATTGCGTATCGCTGCATGAAATAATATCGTGACCTATGTTTTTTATTATTTTTAGATCTTAGCTCTCAGCCTGGTTCTTTCTGCAGCCCTGTTTTATTTTCTCTCAATTAACTGTGTTCAGGTTTGGTTACATCGCTCTCCTCAAATATTTCCTCTGGTGGTTACCAGTGGCATCAGTCTTACACAAATCAGTGATTTTGTATCATGAGAAAATGCACAGGCTATGTCCAAATAATGAATGTAGCCTCCTAGCGTCAACCCTTATTGTTTTTACATAAAATCGATGGAGAGAGGAAGCCTGATCCCATGTCCTAAATGGGGAACAAAAGGCCAAGAAGCTCCTGAGGTTTATTCTTGGCACTCTTTCCGGCTCATTCTGTGGTCCTGGCCTCCTTCTTGAGGCTCCAATTCAAACAGCCATTGGAGATCTTTGTTCCTGTTGAGACTCTGAACAGCCCACTGAGTTCCATGAGAGGCAAACAGACTAAACGCTTTTGTGTTTGTACCTTAATCTTCTTGGTATCAAGTGTTCTGGTGTCAATATGTCATGTATACCACCTACCCAGAATTAAAAAACATATGAATGGGCATGAAAAATGGAGGTGAATACACTTGCATCTGAGCTTCTCATTGCCACTTGTAACAGTTGAGAAAGAAAAAAATGAATGAGGTGTAATTAAAACAAAAATGCAGCTTGAGAACGCAAGTCCAGGACGCCAATTCAGCTGATGTCTTGTCTGCAGCAACAAGAAGATAGATCCCATTTTGGCTGATATATTGTTCATGTAGACATGACGTGCAGAGTTAACATCCATTCTTCTACCCTGTGTTAAAAAAACAAGGAGACTGATGTTGTGTGGAGTGGGTGCTTCAGGGAGTGGGTAGAGAAAAGCAGGTTACTGGGAAGTCCTGCAGGACACAGGTCCCAGCTGCTCCTGGGATCCTTCTGAGGAGTGTGCAAAGAAACTTCAGACTTGTTCCAGCACCCGGACCTTTTCCCTCTGCCTTGTTCTTTGCCTGGACAGAAAAATGAGCCGCCTCCAGGTAGGATTTAAAGCTGGTCACGGTGATTTAGGGATGAAAATCTCCTTACTCTTTAACGCGATTTTTCTGCCTCTAAGTGCCACTTTGAAAATATATTTCCTGGTGCTTAAAATTGATGAGATAGTCAAGAGGAAGGAAAACGGTGTCCAATATTCTCTGCTTTCTGAGTTTTGGAAGGTTGCCTGGGAGTATTTCTAAATTTCATAAGCTTTCTGAGGTAAATCTGTAAAACTGAACAGCAAAAGGAGAATTCAAGTAATACAGGTAATTTCTCTTCCAAGCTAATGAAAATCAAATAAATAAACTTGTTCTTAAGCTGTGGTTTCTCTTTGGAAAATTAAACCATAACGTGACACTAGGTAAGATGCATATCATTCCCTCCTCATCTTTTGGAGGGGACAGAGCATGACCTATTGTCAGCAGCACCTCTTACATGGTCCTTCTTGTGGGCCTCAACTTATATCCCATCTGTGATAATGGATTTGTAGCATAATTCAGGTTGGAAGGGACCTCTGGGTGTCTCTGATGCACCCTAAAAGCAGGGCCAGCTTAGGGGAGGTCACTCATGGCCTCATCCAACTGAATTTTTAATATGCCCAAGGGTGGACATTTCACAACCTCTTGGAGCAGCCTGCTCCAGTGCCTCATCATGTTCCTTGCCCTTCAGTTTAGTACCTCTCTTGCTTTTCTGGATTCTCCTTTTGGGCTTGTTTAGATAACAGCATTGTCATGTTTGAGTTGCCTAAACATTGGCAGATTTGGGTAGCCATTGGGATCTAGTCCCATTTTAAGTGCCCATAGGGACTGCCACCTCATGTAATATCTGCGCACAGGGTTGCTGGGGGATAGTGGTGGGGAGAGCTGGGGGTTATATGGCAGCCCAAGCCAAGAGAACATTTCTGATTGAGACCTCCATGCTGTGGGCGCACCAGTGGAAAGCAACAGCAGCGCTCAGGGGTGCTGCCCTCCTTGTAGTGCCATCAGTCTGGAACACTGCTGCCATGGCAGGGTTCACCAGCTGAGGTAGGGCCTGAGATACCATGGGGCTTTCTCTGTGGCATGGCCTGAGGAGCAACAGCAGCAGGAGGTGGCACGATCTTCAAAGGACAGGCTGGATGGATGGACTGAGCACAATGGTATGAGGTTCAACAAGGCCAGCTACCGGGTCCTGCATTTGGGTCACGGCAACCCCCAGCAATGCCCCAGGCTTGGGGAAGAATGGCTGGAAAGCTGCTGGAAAATGACCTGGGAGTGTTGGTCGACAGTCAGCTGAATATGAGCCAGTGTGTGACCAGGTGGCCAAGAATGCCAATGGTATCCTGGCTTGGAGCAGCACTAGGGTGGCCAACAGGGCTAGGGAAGTGACTGTCCCCCTGTACTCGGCACTGCTGAGGCCACACCTTGAATACTGGGTTCAGTTTTGGGCCCCTCACTACAAGAAGGACATGGAAGTGCTGGAATGTGTCCAAGGAAGTTCACCAACACAGTTGGTGAAGCATCTAGAGAACAAGTCTTCTCAGGAGCGGCTGAGGGAACTGGGGTTGTTTATCGTGGAGAAAAGGAGGCTCGGGGGAGACCCCATCACCCTCTAAAGCTCTGGAAGGAGGTTGGAGTGAGATGGGGGTTGATCTGTTCTCCCAACTAACAAGTGTTAGGATGAGAAGAAACGACCTCAAGTTGTGCCAGGGAAGGATATTGGGAAACATTTATTCACCAAAAGGATTGTCAAGCCCTGGAATGGGCTGCCCAGGGAAGTGGTGGAGTCCCCGCCACTGAAGGGGTTTCAAAGTTGTGTAGATGTGGTTCTGTGGTTTAGTGGTGACCTGGCAGTGCTGGGTTAATGGTTGGACTTGATGAACTTAAAGGTCTCTTCCAACCAAAATGATTCTATGATTCTGTGAAAGCAACTTGAAAATGACTTCAGGTAGTGGATATTGGGGTCTTGGTACCACATAGGTACTTAAGGCATGCAGCGGGAGAGCATCGACACCAGCTCCACTGGAGAGCTACAGAGTCAAAGTGATATAGCACCTTCTGTGTCTGCGAAGTATCTGTGGCCTCGCAGCTTCCCAGCCTCTCCATGTCCAGCAAGGATCACACCTCCTTCCACTGGTTCGTGAGCTGTGCTGCCTGAGGCATGTGGGTGCTGCTGAGCTTGGCTTCAGTCCCTGGAGAGCTGGAGCAAGAGCTCAAAGTGCAGCTTGTATGAAGGGGAGGAAGATGCTGCCAAGTCCATCACACTGTGAATCAGCAGAGCTACAGTAGTGGCGTTACATTGATTTTGGCTTTTCAAGCGGTTGAAGCTCTGGTCTACTATGAGAGGAATATCATGCAATTACTGGAGCTACAAACTGAGCAGGATGTGGCAGTCGAAATCTCTTTGGAGGAGTTCTAGAGATTTAATATATATATATATAAAAAATATTTTGTCAGCATTATAACAATACAAATATTTAATGTATAATCTTAAACTGATAACATGACCAAGGGTTATCCTCTGGTTGGTGACATCCTCAGCTGTATGAAGGGCTGAGCATGATGAATAATCAAATGAGCTGCAGGGGACAAACATAGTCAGGCAAGCCATAAATTTAAGCTCTTTATTCTCTGCTGAGACCAACCTACAGTGATCAAATATAAATGTGATATAAGCACTTACTCCACCTGAGAAGGAGGGGTTGACAACACTAAGATTTCCATGCATACAGCCTCTGTTTCTCCTGCTGGAGGTGCATTGCAACAGACACAAACATTTGCATTTTCTGCTTCTCAAGGCAACTGCTGGATGGGGAATTTTCACCCAACAGTGTGGAAATAAAAAAATGTTTGACAGAGGCAGAATCTGAATGGCACATATCAATAATCAAAGGCACCAGACTGCATCTGGGGTGTATAAAAATGCAGTTGCACACTGAAGGCTTTTTAAACAACCTCCTTGAAGTTTGAATTCTTGAGCTTCCAGATTTCTCAGGGCCCAAAGGCACTAAATAAATAAATAAATAAATAAAGATGTACAAATGGAATTTTAAATACAGCTTTCTCTAGAGAGGAGAGTGAAAAAAAAAAGAAGAAGAAGAAAGAATAAGCCATTGCTTCTGTAAGGAAGAAAAAGAGCTGAACACACAGGTCCTTTGTTGCATTAGATCTTCGAATTCATCTATGTGGTGCGATCATATCCAATGGCTTTGACTCAGGGTGGCAAACACCAGAAAGAAACAATGCACAACTTCATCAATCAGCTTTGTTTTGAGGGAGGCTTCCAGGAACTAGAAATCCTGCCTGAATTGTAACAGTTTTATTTTTGGGAAGCAACACAGCAAAGTCTGGAGGAAGGACTCCCTGTGGAGTTAGTCAATGGAGCAGCTCCTTCCATGCTAGCACAGCCTGTGCGTCTGGCACTGGGCAGTAGACCCAACCCAAGGAGCTGGCAGCCTTTCTGAATTCAGAAACAATTAGAGAATTTGAAATGCTCTGTGCATCGGGCACCAGAGCTCTTGCTTTGTTATCTAAACCTCAGTCCAGGTGGGAATGGCCAAATTGCAATTTGTTGGTGACCTGGATCTGGTCCTTTAGTTGCTGTTGAACGTGAGCATGCGTCTAACATCACCATCTAGAAGGATAGTTAACCTTGGGTGAGACCACTTGTGTTTGTCTTCAGAGAGCTGCAATCAAGTAAGCATTCTCAGTTGGGTTTGATCCCTAAAAATCTTCCAAGACACCTTTCCCTTTCCATTGACTACACAAATGGCTCAGATACTTTAAGAAGATGTTTCATAAGGAGCAGATATGTAGTACATGGTTTCACACATCTGGTACCTGCTTCTGCTTTCTGGATGGAGACTTAAAGTACATGCTTACGGTCAAAAGACTTCAAGAGGAAGGCAGCAAACATTTGAGGATAAACCTGCACCACTGAACCTAGGTGGGATGGAGCTCACTGCAAAAGGTAACTCTTGACTACGTGCAAACTCTGCATAGGGAAATGTCAAAGGTTAGGGCCTTGACTTAAAAATCCAAGGAATCTCTGAAGGAAAAACTTGTCCACAGCAAGAAGTTACAGGTAATCAGCTGGTGCCTCAGTGAATTTTGCAGAGAAACGGGCTTGTTTCAGCACAGAACAACCATTTAAAGATTTCTTTTGTCAGAGTTTCTGGCTCAGTGGAGTTCTTATGAATGGATAAAAAGAATGAGAAAAAAATGAAAGGAAGAGAAAAAACTGCTGCCACCTCAAAGTGCTCTGGGTTTAAATAGCTTCTCATGCATCGTCACATAAGCATTTTGATCCCCGACAAATAAAAGGGCACATGCCCTTGGGGAAAAAAAAAAGTAAGGAATTGTTTTCCAGGAAAACCCTTTTAGTGATGATTTGCATGCTAGAGGGTGGAAATCATCTCAGCTGTGCAATTCCTATGGTATTTCAAAAATGACTCGAGATGTACCTGTTCTCTAATGACTCCCAAGACTATAAAGCAGAGTGAAAGGAATAAGGGATGAGCCTGAGAACGTTCCTCTGGGAAATTCATGATCCTGTGATGAGCAAGAAGCCTTTAACCCATGGAAAAGGCCTCCTACTGACTGCAGATGTGAAAAATCTTCCTTGCATGATAGTTCTCATACAAGATCTAACAATAAATGGGGTCATACTGCACCCTATAGCGTTACAGAAGACTGGGCTAATGGTTGCTGAGTATAATTCCCTTTTGGTCTGCTATTAAAAATTAATTAAATCTGAGCAGAAGGTCCCACTGGGCATCCCCCATCATTCATAGGGAGATGGCAGTGGTTTTTTATACCTCTATTCCTGTATCTCATGTCCAATGGAGAAGGAAAAAACCCAGCCACAGCACTTCAGCTGCTCTTACCTGGTATTTGGTCCTGCCAGGCTGTTGCAGCCTGTCTTGGAGTACAGCAGACACACGCAAACAGCTCCTCTTAATTTTTCTGCCAGAAACAACAAAATCAAGGACCT
Organism: Todus mexicanus; assembly: GCA_013389965.1. Classification (NCBI taxonomy): domain Eukaryota; kingdom Metazoa; phylum Chordata; class Aves; order Coraciiformes; family Todidae; genus Todus; species Todus mexicanus. The sequence continues at coordinate 18,906 of WEIS01026000.1, read as the reverse complement.
AAAGTTATTCATTCAAAAAATGAAATGAGAAATACAAATCTCATGAAACAAGCTTTAAGAAAAATAGCTTGAAAAACTCAATGGTATTTTATTTTCTACCTACAATTTGTCAGCAGCTTTGGCGACGAGAACCTGATTTTTAAAGTGATAGATAAGCTGTCCATGCAGTCTCTTAAGGTCAGGAGGCAGGACTATAAACGAATATGCCAGATCTTTCAAAATACCAAAATATTTCTTGATTCTTTACCTACAGCCCTCAGATCTGTAGTGCTGTTGGTAAAAAATAGGGAGAAACATCTCTGGAGAGCCTTTCTCCGTAGCACTGAACAGGGAGCTCTGGATATTTCATTCCTTTCTGCTTCACCATGGTGGTATCCAAACAACTTCTCTTTGAGCCTAAAGCACATGAGTAAGATCTGTCAAGACTGATTACAGCTTTACTGCTGCTGAGGTACTGTAATGTCAATTCTTCTTACATTTAGCTTCTCAATAGCCCCACTCTGAATTCAGATGTTTGCTGTAATTTAATAAAATACTCTAACAAATATATTTGTGTCAAACAGAAGTGTCCTCAGTGGTAAGTAATAAAACACTTAATCCAGCTGCAGAAGCATGAAGTGTAATATTTCCTGTAATCATTTCCTTTTCTGTGTAGTGAGGCGACCTTAAAAATCTCACAGAACACATCAAGATCCAATGCTGGAACAGTTCTGATTTACTCTTCATCACCTAATGAGTAGGATTTTTTCTTCTCTGGCCTCCAGTCTGAAAGGAGAAGATATTAAAAAAGTACCATGTCTATGGCATCACTGAATGATCTCATCTACACATTGCTCAGTTTGTTTTAAACAATTTTACACTTTATTTTTTCTTGTTTTGATTTTTTAAATGCTGGAAAATCTGGAAAGGCAATTAAAAAAATTATTGTCATTTGAAGAGAAGATTTTTTGCTTTGATTTTTAATTCAATTAGGAAACAGATATAATCTTATGGAATAGGGCAAGAATCTCTTTCCTCCTTCTGCTTTTTTTTTTCCCCCTGCTTCTTTTTCTTTTATCCCAAATGACTGCAGAATATCTATTAACTACTGGGACTCTAGATCCTGGAGGAACACTTTATGTTTCGCCCTACAACTTGTTGGAAAGACTGGAGGGAGTTTGGGTGACTTCCCTCTGAACCTTGGATTGGTAGCAAGTAGGAGAACATTTCTGATAGTTCCTCCCTGGGGCTTTAGAGCACGAGAAAAATTTCAGTTAGGAATTGCAAATAGTAGGTACACAAGAGTGCAATGAAGCATACCACGGAAAGGTGTGAACATCCAAACACTGCTGCTCCAGCTTGGAATTATTAATGACTGCTACCAAGAGAGGGGGCTGTACCACATACTCTCATGGTTTATTTCTTTGTCTGGAGCATAGAAACTTCTTTTCTTTCTCTGCTGTGGCAGATCCTCTCCCAGGTCCTTGTTCATTTACACAACTGTTTAAAATACATATATTTAAAAAGCGAAAAATGAGCGTAAGAAAAGGAAAAACCCAGAGGGACACATTGGCTAAACTTCAAAGCCCTTCTCTCCCCGCTGCCTCCTATGTCTTCACGTTTCTCAGTTATGAAATGCTGGTGTTTCATTTAACTTAGAGCCACCAGCACAGCATGACCCTCCTGTGTTTATTCTGGACAAAAAGAAGAAACTGCTTCTCAGGGGAGCTCAATGGGCACTGAGGCTGCTGGAGAGGAGGCTGAGGAGTCAAAGCTTGGTCACGGGTTTGCAGTGCATGCTTCTGTCCCAAGCAATGCCCAGCACTTGGCTTTTCTCAGACACTCTGCTTGCTGCTTCCAAGCACAGAGGTTCACCATCCAGCACAGACATGACTCACCAGGAGACAGCAGAGCCTTGGGACGTCCACGCTGAGTGGCAGAGTTTGCAGCGAGGAAGCTGTTAGTTGTTTCTCAGTGGGCCCCTTCTCTGGCCACCCAGATGTCAGAGCTGTCAAGACGTAGTGAAGCTGATCAGAGGATTTCAGGCAAGCTGGAAAGAAGATAAAAATAGAGGCATAGTGGGAAATCAACCTCTCTGCCGGTTTTATGGCTATCACACATTGAATCTTATTCAGTGAGAGTTGGTAAAAGTTGAAGGAGATGGCAGAGCCTTTGATTTCTACTAAAGCTTCATGCTCTGTATTTTCAATATCACCCATCTGACTGGATTTGGTTCCTAGGGGCCAGAATTTGCTTAGGGTCAACACTTCGACAAGTAAGATTAAGCGTTCTCCCTGAGACTGGTAAGAAATGAAGAGGATGTGACCTGGGCATCTGGGGGCACTTCTTAGAAAGACATCATGGCCTTGGAAAGCAGGAATCTAACTCTGAAATAGATGTTTGCACTTTCTGGAGTAGGAGTAATGCTTCTTCTGGATAACGGATCTGCTTGCCAAAGCAGAATTCGATGTGCCTGACAACTGGGACAGAAAATCTTAAGGCTGTTGTGCCCAAACAAACATAAGCTGGGTCAATGTGCTTCAGGCATCCAACCAATATATGATATAAAGGACAGCGTCAGATTTCCTCCCTGGACATATTGCTTAGTATCAGATCTACAGCACAGTTTAAGTATCTCATTTAAATTGCCAGTGATTAGGTCTTGGGTTTACATTTGGTAAGAAGAAAAGGCACTGGGCACAGACAGATTTTTGAGTCACACAGAGGACTAACAGCCAGCAATTAGATCATTCTCTCAAATGTGAAGGAGCCAGGTGCTGGTCCCTTCTCTGCTTCACTTGAAATTTGCATTGAACTCGAGGCTCTTGCCTCCCTGGGGACTTACCTACCTCTTGGGTATTCAGAGATGTCGTCAGCTATGTCTGTCTCTGCTGGCGTTTATCCACTTTCTATGATAATTGAGATGATGGAGGAAGAGAAAATAAATGAGAAAGCTTGGGAGGGGCAGCAAATGTGAGATCTTGTAAAATTATTATACATATTTTAAGAGGTGTAAATGACCCAAAGGCCAAATACTTAAAATTCCAGCTAATAATATGCCTTCATTTATTATCAAAGAAAATTCAGGGCTAGATTTTCAATTGTTATAGTCTATTTTGTTGCCAATTTTTAAAAAATTAATTATGTGGACCATCACTTTGTGAAGAATGGGTTGGCAGCATGACACCAGCTAGAGCTTTAAGGCTGAGCTTATTATTCAAGCCACTGTCTTCTGACAGATCCAAAGGTTCAGGTTAAAACCAGGTATTTTGTCTCTTTCTTTGGTTTCCTGGTGGTTGAGTAGAGTGGCCGACAAGAGCAACATCTAGTTTACCTTGGGATAGGTTTAAAGATTTTAGCTTAACCGTACTGTTGTGTATCATCCGTGGTACTCAGTTTTCTTCTCTCATTTTCATCTGCTCACGTGAGATTTGGGAAGATGACAGTCCCCTGCAGGTAGGGCACTTTTTCTTAAAACATTAGAATAATTCCTCAAGATTCATCAGAGTCTGGTGTAATTTCAATCACAGCATCCAAGTGGAATTTGATCTATGCAGACTCCGTGGATCTCTTAGTTTCTCTGCCCTGATTAAACAGACACATCAGCACGTCTCTGTTCTCAGTGACAGACTCCTTGGAGTTCATTCTTCAGAAACATTAATTACTCCAGTGCTCCATTCTGGGAAGCCCCTTTTTCATGTCCTCCAAATCACGTTTCCCCTTCACAGTTCTCATAAAGGGCTGGAAAACCAGCACAGCTCTGCAGGTGTGCTCAGAGCAAAGATCTGGGCAGGGACCTGTGTTACTCTGCTGCTGTATTGCCCTTGCTGCTTCTGCTGTGGAGCAGATTGAGGGGGAAATCGTGTATGCAGACAAGGAGACAGCCAGCAATATGCTCGTCACTCTTTTTACAAATACCTGCAGTATATTATATGGAAATGAAATAAACATTTAATTGGTGTTGAGGCTTGTGAAATAATTTATCTTCCCTGAATCTGACTTCTTTTTTTTTTTTTTTTATCAGCCAGGCTGATGTATGTCTACCCTCAGGCTTCTGATGCTGACAGCTACTCAGATAAACCTATTTAGTTGTGCAAAGATGAGTATTAGATGATATATGACAGTTTCTGGTCATTTCAGCATTTTTTTTTCAGGTGAAAAATTGGTGAGATATAAAGAGCATGTGTGTTGTTTCCTTTCCTGCAGACCCAGACGTGCAGAGCCACCCATCCTTCTAGGCACAGCTCAGCATTAAAATTCATGCAGGGTTTTTTTTTTTTAATATAACATACGAAGTAATCTTTTAAGTCTAGTTTGTGACTCCACTGCATTTGGTTAAGAGAGGAGAGCTTTAGCTGCAATACAGCCCAATTCTCTGGAAAATCAGTATCCTTTCATCTGGACAGTTGTGGAGGGTTTGGACCCTGCTGGATCAGTAATTGCAAACATCCAGGTATCAGATGCATAGTCCCGAAGAGTCCTTGAGCAGCCACCCTCTGGCCACTCACATCTGACTCAGGTCAGAAAATAGCAGACACTTTCAGCAGATTTCTGAACACCAGATCAAAAACTACAAGCAAAGAGCAAGAGAAAGGAAGGGGGTTGTGAGCTTTCTGCAACTGTTTTTATAACTGTAGTTTTTACACACATGTTGTTTAAGTAGTCCTTTTGTAAATGTGTTTTGGAGTTGCCAAAAAAAAAAAAAGAAAAATGAAAAAAAAATAGTTGGTTGGGGTTTTTTTGCATTACATTTCCTATAAAAAACAGGGGGAAAGAAGACTGTGTTAAGCAATGTGAAATTCGCAAAGTTAATAGCTTTTATATCTTTTTTCTATTATGGGAAAAAAATACCTTAAAATCCACTTAATGGAAAAAATTCTCAATATTTTCCAGTTGTAACAACACATGCAGACCAGTCACTGAGCTGGTGACTGCAGCAGTGACTGCTGCAGCCAACACAGAGTCACTACCTGCAGCCTGGTAGCTGAATTCCCCAGCCCCGGATTCTCTTTGAAATGAGCTGCTGTGTGTGGTGGGAGGTGGAAGCAATGAGCTTTTGTCCTGCTCAACAATGGGATCAGTCATTCAAATCATTTTGCAAAATTAAAAACATAGCCTTCACCTTTCTCACTAACTCTCACGCTATTGAGTTGGAATCTTCCACTAGGAGATGTGCATGGAGAGAAGCCAGTGATTTTCAAAAGGCTTGAACAATGTAAACAATAGCAAGGAGTATGTTTTCTACCTGGCTTGTCTTTCTGAGCTGCTGGGTAGATGATTCCTATAACCAGACTGAATTACATCAGGCTTCCCCTGGTGCTGGGAGGCAGGCTGCTCTGCTGCTGGCATCCTCATGGCCCTGAGTGTTGAGAGCAGAGGCCAGGGCTAGAGAAGAGGTGCAAGGTCAAACCCAGGGGAGGTAAGAAATTCTCATCTGCAGAAGTTATCCTCTCCCAAAAGAGACACTACCTATTTTAAGCCCCTCTTTGACTATCGACATAGAAGTGGGGGGCTTTGCTGTAGCTAAGAGCAATCCCCTGTAAGTGCACTGCTGGGAATAGACTTCATGACTGGGAGTGGAAGTAGGAAAAAACCTTGCCTTGTCTTTAAATATATCATCACGTAGCACCCAGGCTGTTCTGGAGACAAGAGAAAATAAGATCTCCACTTCCATGTGCCTAGAGGTGTTGTCTCTGGCAGAAATAGTCCTCCCTCTCCTGTCAAAGTAACTGTAGGATTTTCCAGTGGGTTCCTGTGATCATGTACAAACTAACCTCTACACATCGCCCCGGTGCCGCTTACCCCAGGGCCACCTTTGTGATCAGCCATTCAGCCACTCACACTGTGCTCTGCAAAAGGAGACACGCTGGGGCAGAAGGAAGAAAAAAAAAAAAAAAGCCCTTATTGACAGGAGTGGAAAAACCCAATTACAGAGATGAAAGAGGCAGGCCAGGCATATGTTTCTCGGCTTTGGATCATCACACCTGCCGGTTCTCATTATTTTCTAGCAACCTCCACTCCCTCCCAAGAAGGAGCTCTGGCCTTTTGGAGGAATGTTGTGCCTGCCTGACTCACCTGAGCCCACGTTAGCAAAGCACTTGGTGGCAGAAGCAGCAATATAGGCACACCGCTACTGCAAGAAAAAAATGGATTAAAGGTAGACCAGATAAAGGAGGAGGAAACAAAGAGATAGGGGGTAGAGGGGTGGGGGTGGGGACAGGGAAGAAGCATGTCCTAGGAGAATAAACTAATCAAAACTGTGGCATTAAATAAAACAAAGCATCTTCCATTAATAATTGAGTAAGCACGCCAGCACGCTGTGTGTGCCGTGGGTATCTCATTTGTCTGAAGAATGGAAGGAGCAAAAGGGAGCGAAGCAGGTATGAAAAGCCTCATTTCCCCATGCCTCTAATGAGCACTGCTGCTTTCTTTTTTCCCCCACCACCTCCTCCCCCATTACAGTCCCTTTTTCCCTCTCCTATCTGTCATCTGTGAACATCTTACTCTTAAGAGCACGCTGACGTAGTGTTAGGTCTGAAGGAGGCAGCAGACCTGCTTTGTCCTTGGGTACCATTAAGGACTCACCCCTTGATTAGGAGGTTTCTCCAAAAGGAGAGGAGGGTTTAGTTTGATGCAGCTTTGTGACCTTGAACAGTGCCCCAAGCACCTGATATGCATAAAGACTGTATTTTCTTTAGGTGAAGAGACACAGGGATGGGTATGTACATACCTAGCTCCTGCACACAGTGTATAAAATACAGCTTTGAAACATCAATTGGGAGAAATCAGGCATTCTAAATGAGGAGAGGGCAGGATCAGTGTTATCCCCAATCTGATCCCTGTCATGTGCGCTGCCATAATGCTTCCTCGTGTGATATGCTATCATTTTCATCCAGAGCAACGGGTGAGGCTGGGTTGGTAGCTCATGGTGCCCTGCCTTGCTTGCTGCAGCTGTGGGTGATTGCAAAGACAGCAAATGAGGTCTAATCCTGTTGCTAAAGGGGCCAAATACAGCCCTTCCAAGCTGTATCCCATGTCTCCCTAGGACAGCTCCCCACATGAAGGGTTTCATGACAGATGGTGGCACACATATCCCTTGTTCCTGGGATGCCCTCTTAGGAAACTGCTTTCCACAGCTCTGTTTAGTCTGTCTTTTTCAATACATCTGTGTTTTATTAGTCATAGGAACCTCCAGAGCTTACATGAAAGAAAGGTTAATCTTGTTAGAGCCTGGCCTTTCGCTGCTCTCCTTTGCTTCGGTACATCCTCAAATATCAGCACCATGCAGGGGCATGCAGAGGCAGCAGTGGGACCCCCATGTGAGAACCATCCCTCTGGACAAGACCACATCTGCCAGAGAGGCAACCACAGGCCCCCCTCTCTGAGAGGAAAGAAGAGCCAGACAGGATTCACCCAGGTCACCAAATATTTCCCCGCAGCCACAAGTTCATCTTTGAGCTATATACAAGCATGTTTTGGGGAAAACAACCTTTTCATTCCTGGGAATTTGTGCCACACAGAGCAATCCTTTGATTTGGCCAAAGCAAGCTGGTCCCAAAAGACATGTCTAAAGCTGTCTTCTCCATCAATACAGCAACAAACATTCTGCACTTCTGAAACAAGCCGGACTTTTCATGGCCTGATGATTTCATGTTGCTTTTTGAGTGTTCGTGTGATGCTGGGTGATCACTTGTGACAACTTCTTGTCCCTACCATGCAGATCTCTAGGTTTTGGTGGTGTCACTCTTGCAGCCAGGTGCGTTGCTGTCTGCTACCCTTACAGCCATGCCTTTCTAATACAATGCCTATATGTCATGCTATCATCCCTGCTCAGCAAGTCCCTGGGATGCAAACCATGGCAGGCTGGGCAGAGCGTCAGGGCAGCACCTCTGTGTGTCAACCCTGTCCTTACACTTACTTCTTTTGAAGAGAAAGATTATTTCAGCTTCATAGTCATACCTGAAAAATGCCATGTGAAGGATCTTAGGCTATGAAAGAAAAACAATTTCTCCTCACACAGTGACAAGGATTGAGCTGAGAATGTACTTTAACCCAACCTATTGTGTTTTAGAGAGAGTTGCAGCAGACCTAACCCTAAACTCCTTGAAGTCAGTGGAGAGACTCCTTGTCCTCCTCCTATTTCTGAAGAGTTTTGGCCAGACTCGGTACTCCCAAACTGTCCTTCCCCTGATGCAGATCAGGAGTACATCAAAGAAAACTGCTGGACATGTACCACTCTGGGGGAGCAGTTGGAAAATCATCACCACTTGCAAGCTCATTGGCTTGGCTGATCTGCCCTATGGCTCTGGGGGAATCTATCCCTGCAGCACTTCATGTCCTGTCTGCTTGGGTCCATCTAGAGCACCTGGGAGAGAAGGGGAACTCAGCACTGCCTCTAAACTTCCCCATCTGAAGACATGAAAAAAATTCCCCAAAAGCCCATCTCCATTCTGGTTCCTGTCTGGGTTTCCAGGGTCTGAAAGCTGATCTATTGCCTCCTGTCTGGTCAACAGAGTGGAATAGGAAACTCCCGACATCTACCACCCAGGCGGACTCAGCCTGCCCCGTGGGGTGAGCCCATCTCTTCCTACACAGCGCAGGACGCCCAGGGCCACCCAAGATGCCTACAGCTGGCTGCAGAAACACAGACAGTGGTGAAGAACAAAGCTGAGAAGGAAGCTTGGGCTTTTGACTCCTCCTAGTGCTGCTGAATAGGCTGTGCTGCTGCTCAGGGAGGCAGGACTGTGCCCTGTTCTCTCTCCAGCTCCCTTCCCATAGCCATTTAGCAAAACGGTGACTGTCGCCTTTCCCAACCAACAAAGGAGTGGCCACACACCAGGACCAACTTTCAGACAGGGTGGATATGTGTAGATACAGGAACCCTTTGGACTCACTCTGCTCTGGGCAAGACAAAGCAACTATCATGCAGCGGCATGTTGAATAAGGACAGGAGTTTGGGGAATGTTTCTACAAGCAGCTTAGAAATCCCGTAAACTTCCAGCCACACAGATGGGGATCCAATAGAGCTTTTTGGGACCTGGAAGTGGAGCTATTCCTATTTCAGTTTACATGAATAGAAGCAAAACTAGATCTGTACATTCCTCCCAAAGGACTGAGTGGCATTTTCAAGATGACAACGTGTACCAAAGTAGCATGCAGAGACCCAGGCAAGGATCAAAGCCTTGCTTTGGTAAGATGGAGACTATTTTTCAAAAAACGTGTAGGCTAGAGCTGCATCCACATTAGCCATTGGCTGCAGAGCCTTGGTGAGATTTTAAAGTGAATCACCGAGCAGTAGTCCCTACGCAGGATTTGGTTTGGTTTTCAGATTGGGTTTGGTGCGCATGGACTGGATTCCTTCTGGAGGACACACAAGCTCCGCTACCGCTGCTAATGCTCTCCATCTGCTCAGGGGAACATATGGGTCCAATGAGACAAATGATTGCCCTGATGATACCCTGAAAACACCTGTGTGGTGGAGGCATTCAGTGCAAGGCACCAGACTAAACAGAATCCCCCTGAACTGTCCATAGTAGAGTTACAGGGTAGTGTATCATCACCGACTGATACCCCACCATGATGAATTATGTGACAGTGAAGGTGAAGCCTTAAGTGAAATAGGGTAGTAATTAGGACCTGAATGCCTGAATTGCTTCTGATAAGGGAATAGAGGTGCTTTCTGATTACACCCTTCTACACTGATCAGTAGCTGCCTAGGACCAGCGAGGACCCTGTGCTTAGCATGAGGGAAAAGAACCCATACTCTTGAGTGAGTCCCAAATTCTTGGTTTATAGTCCTTCTGAAGGGCATGTGGATGGAAATGAGCCAAAGGAGGTTTCAGTTTAAAGGAATTCTGTTAGGAAATTGCTAAACTACTCGCAGCGATGTATAACCTATCGCTGGAATCAATTGTGCTAGCTGAGAAATACTGTTAAAAATCTGTTCTGCATTAAAAAGGCCTCTGGGAAGTCCAGGGAATTATTACTTGGACTCAAATAGTTATTTATTATACCTGTGCAAATATATCTGTTTACTGTGTATCTGGTGAGTGTATTTGACATCCACACCAGGAAAATCAGCTGAAACTGTAATATAAAATAATCAGCGGACACAGTAATAAATACAGAGGAATAGGAATGACTTTTGCTGAGAGAAATCATTCATCACAGACGTGCCAGAGCTATTCAGAGGTCTCAGAAAGGATGTGTTTAGGTTATAGAATAGCAGTCTGAGCTGCAAAAGAGGTGTCTGGAGGGGCAGGGGGCTGAGCAAAGGGGGCAAGGGGCTGGAAAGCAGAAGGTGCCTCAGATCCAGCTACTTTCTCTTCCAGTGTCAAGAATTCCACGAAAAGACACCTGCAGGTGCCAGGTTTTTGAAAACAAACGAAAAGACATATGAACAACCATGTACTAAGAATGCAGAGTAGCAGTGGGGTTCTGTGGAGGGACTAAGCTGTTTTTTCACACAACACATTTCAATTATAAGACTCCACACTGTAGGATGATCTCGAAAATTTGCTAAGGTTTGAGGAGAATTTAGACAAGATGATGGAATAAAAATCAGTCGAAGACTGTTAAATTCAAAGGCACTGAGTTTTAGTCAGTTCAGCTGCATATTTCTGGGTCTAGGGAAAGTATTCAGGGATGGTTCACAACCCTCTCAGTGCCCTACCCTTGTTTTCTTCCCTGGTCACTGTCAGAGACAGAACCAGGCTGGACTCCCCTTTGGGTTTCACCCATGTGTCCATACTTACACTTTTATTACACTGTGCTCAGGGGTCATTTTCAAAATGACTGAGCAGTACATTTTCAATGAGTAATGGAAATAAGAGTTCTCAAAACATCAGTGAAGCTGTGGCAGAAACAAGTTATCACAGAATCCAAAGTTAAAATGGGTTTGAAAAGAAGCTGGACAAATTCATGGCAAATAGATCCATCCTGTGCTGTTAAACCCAGTGGTCCAGAAACAGTATGAGACTTGGAAACGCCTGTGCTGCCAATGGTTAGAAGCTCTGTGGTGATGCCAAGGGTAAGGATCCCATAGTTTCTTTTCTCCTCTCTTAATATCCAGTACTAGTTGTTGTAAAAAACTGTGACAGCTGAGCTTTGGTCCAGACTATTAGTGCTGTCCAAATGTCTCATGTCCATTTCAGCAGAGCACATTAAAGAACATTATCTTAGCCTTCATGAGCCCGTGAAGACAGTTGCTGTGATGGCCATCCCATAAAAACCTACTTTTATCAACTCCAAGCTTTTATCATGCAAGGGAATGTGTCCAGCCCAAATATGAAGGTGGGGGAATGATGTGTTGACAAAGATGCAGCTATGCTAGTGATTCTGGACTCCCTGAACATGGTAATCCTGATGTCAGCAAAAGCCTGAGTCTTCAATTTAAGCTGAACTACCAAGCTCTCAGCTCTCCAGCTGACACAGAGCCAACTTCCCCAGTCTGCTCACCTCCGAGGCACGCAGTGCACAGGCTTTGCTAGGATTGAAGGACCACACCACAAAGGAAATTTTGCTGAGCCGGAAACACTGGCAACAATTTATTCCTTAGCAAATGATAGGCATTTCTACAAGCTACATCTGTAATTGCTAGATAGCAAGATCAAAACCAGATCCTGTTGTAAAGGAAGTCTTTTTTAAAATGCCTTGGTATTATGAAGATACAACTGTGTTATAAAGCCAGAATACTCACCATTTGTCTAAAGACATTTTTCCCCAGGTAATTGCCTTCAATTCCAGCTTCCGTCCCTGCATCCCCAGCTTCCCTAATCTGTGAGGGGGTGTATATAAGGTACAGGCTTTTCAGCAGGAAATCTTCAGTCCACTAAGTTGTAAGAAAAATCATTTTAATTCCATGAAAAACAGGCAGCAAATTTGGTTTAAAACCTTTATTTCCCTAGGAAAAATAGGTAGGGGGGAATGCCCATGATATGCTGAAGGTCAGCTCTGTAGAAAGCAGTGGTATGGAAATGGAACTGAAGGAAAACAGGAGATGGGGGTTTTTTGTTTGTTTTCATTTTTCTAGCACTGCAAATATAATTACTGTGGTAAAAGAATACACTTTTCTAATCAAAAGGAGCATTATATGAGCTATTGGAATTGAGAGGAAATTAAATATGTGTTTAAGTGATATTTTCAATATTAAAAAGGCTTTCTGCGAAATACATGGGGTTCTCTTTTCTTATGACTGACGTTTCTAAAAAGGATACTGGGATTCCTATGAGAGTGAAATACCTTCAGTCTATATGGCAAGTGTCAGAAGTGTATGTCTCAGTCCTGGTATATTTTTGATTTCACAACCATGTCAGACATGCTAAGAAGTTGCTGAAAAATGTGTTGACGGAAGAAATACAAGTTGAAGTCCTGTAGAGCCCCTCCAGAATACCAATGAGGATACTGATCCATCAGAAATATCCACAAAGACCTGATGTATTAAAATAAAAAAAAACCCTGTTGCTGCAAGTCTTATGATTAACAAAGCTGTCAGATTCTTGTCTTTATCTCTCTCCCTTTCTAAAATCATAGTTTAAAACATAGATTGCCACAGTCATCTGCCCCCAAGAGGAAATCCAATAATATTGTGCTCTCCAGAAGTAGTTTCTGTCGGAGGAGCTCAAAGCACCTTACAAATAATCCCCAGGCATTGGGTGAAATCAATAGATCTGCTTTGACGCAGATGAGAACGATTTAGGATTCAAGTCCAAAGACACCCAGTAATTTCACTGCAAAGCTGTTGACTGCTGGGCTCTTGTCATCTCCTGCCTTCGCTGTAAACAGGGGAGCAGTAAGAAAACATTAACACTGACAAAGCGGGCAAGATGTGATCCAGTTGTCACCTACATCTCAGTGGTGACATTCTGCAGTAGTTACAGGTAATTCACAAAGGAAGACAGTAACCGGGATTTTTCCCTGTGTTTGCTTCTCCCCATGAACAAAAAGAAATCTGGAATTTCTTTTGTCTCGCTTGTCCTCAAAAATATGTCCTTTTATTTCTTCTAGTTACATTAAGAAAGTTCTCCTGCTCTTTGATTTTGGAGAGTGACTCAGTGATCTCTGATGCATATTATAAACTTTTTTCAATCTTTATTAAAAAGGTAGGGACATAATGGAATTCTAGCAAAAGCTTTTTTTTTCCCAGCAAGTTTGTCCCCAGGTGTATGAAAGACAATTAATAAAATCACATAGAAAAATAAGGCAGAAATCCTGAGCCTGTTGGCAATGTTTGTGTTCAGTCTACTGGATTTCAGTACTGTTTAAAAAAGCTAAAAATCATCTCTCCTCGTAGGCATGTCATTTACTTGTTCTTTGATGTCAATTTTCCAGTCTTTTTAATAAAATGCAAGCTTTAAGAGACTATAATTTCTAGCTAAAAAGATGATACTTTGTTCTAAACTCTTCAGTTGTGGTTGGAAAAGGGCTCCTTGGCCTCCCTTTAATTAGTTCTCCTGGGAATGTGTGTGGACTTCCCTGGTTTCAGCACTGATCAAGAACATCCAAGGCACAATTGTTTCTGTGCAGTGTCCACCTCAGTGCAAGTCATGACAAATCCCAGTTTTTTTAAAAGTCCTTTTCGATTCTCAGACCAAGAATCTGAACTTTCGTGCTGTCAGATCTATGCCCTCACAAAAACATCAAAGAGGCCCAAGAATTAAGAAGATTTTAAAAAAATAATTCATAAATAAGAAGGCAAGGTATTTTTACTATATCTCCTGGATTTTACTCCCGTGCATTAACTCACTTTTCTGAGCTTTCGTCTTTGATCTGGAGAATGATGGAAGCTCTTCCTTCTTTCTCTAAGTCACCTGAAGTTCTCATTTAGAGTGAACTGTCTTAAAAATTTTGCTGATAAAATAAAACAAAATCCCAGGACTTCAACTTATTCATTCGAAGTAAACTGTTGGAACAAGGAGTAATGATTCTTGTCAGCACTTCTGGTCAATACTGTCTCCCATCTTATTTGTGGAGCAAGCAAATTCTTGTCCAGGTAACATTATGATGCCAAGACTGACACCAGTCATCGTGAACTGTTCCTGGGTTGATGCTCAGTGCTGAACCCAAGTTTAAGAACCTAGTGTCAGGGTTAGGGGTCGGGGCAGCCCCAAATCTGCAACAGAATGCTCTCTTCCCCTCCCCACACAAAAAGGGAAGAAAGGAAATAAAGGAGAGAGACTTATTTATTAAGAAAGGAAACTAGAATAGCTTTACTAAAAATGATATAATAATAATAATAAAAAGTGAATATATACAAATATGTACAAAACCAGTATTGAATCCAACACCCAGATGGTAAATCCGTCCCCGTCCCCACTGATGCTGTGGAAGGGCCCAGCAGCAGACGGGAACCGGGAGCTGGATTCAGGGATGCGGCCCAGAACCTGGGGCCCAGCCAAGGCCTGAGCCGGGGGCTGAGACCGGGGCCGGAGGCCTCAGGGCAAAGCTGAAGCTGCCAAGGCCAAACCGAGTGAGGAAGAGTCCCGAAGCCGAGAGAGCAGCTCGATCTCAGGGAAATGAAAGATGAAGGGCAAAATGGTGAAAGGGCCAAGAGAGAAGGGCCGAGACCCTCGTGATCCCTCAGCTTTATACCAAATATGACATATATGGGATGGAATCCCTCGTTGGCTAATTTAGGGTCACCTGTCCTGTTCGCTCCTCCCTGAAGGTCCAGCCTTTACTTTTCTGCACCCCCCAGTGTGGTACACAAGATCTAGCAGTGATCTTGGTTTGCATACCAATCCTTGGTACTAACTATAAACATGGAGCGTTATCACTGCTAGAAGCAGACTCTCTCTGGTAAACATGCTGCTAACTTCAGACAGACTTAGCTGGGAAGTAAAAATCATAGAACAGAATTGTTCTGTTCTAACCCAAACCAGGACACCAAGCCATGATGCTTCTGTCAGCATGAAGCCTTCCTGTGGTGAGTTGACGATGAGGAGCTTCACAAAGAACTGTGCTTAAAGGTAACGTCTGAATTCAGCCAAAACAGACCTTGTACACCAACAATGGGAAGATGTGCTATCCATAAGAGCTATGACAGGTTGAATAAAAGAAAGAAATGAAGGATTAAGGGAGATTACAACAGACAATAGGAAGTGTTCTCATGTCGTATATGTTTGACTGCTTCTGTCTTACCTGTAATTTGGTCATAAACTCTTCAGTGTGGAGACTGTATGTGTTGGCCACAGAACAAATAGGTCCCTTTTTTTTTTTACAATGAAGCCTTAAACTGCTGCGACCTCTGGAGATGTTGCAATATAACCGATAATATTAAAAGAAAGATTACCGTGAGGGAATCTGAACAGTAATGGAGTTACAAAAAGCTGTGCAGAGTTTCAAAGGTGAAGTCTGAAAGCTGAGAAAGAAATTAATCATTATTACTGACGTTATTATTCATTTATATTGGGCCATAAGTGCATGTGTCAAATCTGTGAAGCGGAAGTCAGAAGAATCAATATTTTCTTATTGCATTTATGTATTTTTGTCAAAGCTTCATAAATTGCTGCCATTTTTGGAATCAGATTTTGAACTTCATGCCAGATCCAGCTGTTGTGCATTCCTAATAGAAAGCATCACTGCCATTTATTGTTAGGCATAAAACTGAGAAACTAACCATAAAAGGATGCTCAGCACTGTAACTCTGACAAATCCATCTCCATGAAGGCTGCTATCTAGGGATATATAAATATTGAATGGGAAGATGCTTGTTTCCTTTCAGTACATTCTCTTGGATAATCCATTTGGCATCACAATATCAGAAGCTTTATTTTCTATATTAAATAGATTTATTTGTTTGGTTCCCGCTCACTCTGCCTGTGGTTTGCCTTCCCATTAAACTAGCTGTGTTTCAATTGCAGGCACCGTGGGTAGGAGAGAGAGTTATTAAAATGCAGCAGGCTCTGAGCAGATCTCTCCCAGCCTGCCACTTGCTTGTATGAGATACCACCGTTTAAAACCACTTTTTTAATTACTGCTATACTCTTCATACGAGGGGTCAGGACAGTTGAGCCACTGAGCTCAGAGAATGTCCAGCAATGCATGGGACCTGTGTAAGGAGAATGAACATCAGGAGATGTAGGGAAATCATCAGCTCACGTACTTGAAACACCAACAGATGCTATACATCCAAGCAGCCATCTGCATTTGAAGCCCTGCTCTGTATGGAAAAGCATGTATTTAGGTTAAATATGTCAGACTTCCTCAGGGGATGAAGAGCTTACGTGAAGATGGGATGGGGGAACTACTGCGCTATAAATAGCAGACTCCTTGGATATGTCAGGGGATAATTAACTGATTTATCATGTAGATAGGCACAGGAGGAAGCTGTACAGAGACTCCTGTTATTCACACCCAGTGATCTTTTGTGAGGTTCTGGCTTTGGCAGCTTTCTTTCCTCCACCTAAGTTGGTTGCCAAATATAGAGCTGATAAAGGAAGAAGGAGGAAAAATTCAAACTTCTGAATGAGATTATGTGACACCATTGCCCATCAGAACTATGTCTGTCTTCAGACGGTGAGGAGAGTCCCTGCTGTCCTATGTTCCTATGGGTAGTGCCAAGCACCCATCTGATGGCTTTTGGTGCTAATATTTTCCTGCTGAGTACTCAAATCCCTTTCAGCCTCACAGCCTGCTTTGCTGAGAGGAAAGTTTCACTTTGAAGGTCAGCAATATTTCCATTATTTATGTGTATAAAACTAATCCAAGAATGTGCTTTCTCTATCTACTGCCAAATACACAATTTCAGGGTAACATGATGGTGTTCAGTATCAGCAGTTGCACAAACACAGTACTAGGAAGGAATCTACAGCAGAAACAAGCATGATGGAGAGATGAAAAATAAGAGTTTGAATTGTTTTAACCAGAAATGGCCACTTCATGTTTCATAATTCTTGCAAAAGCAAAAGCAGATTTCAGAGGGCTTCTGTATCATTCAGCAGATCTCCCAATAAACAGTAGAAGGTGGGCAGAAGGGAAAATAAGAGGAATACAGAAGAGTGATCTGCAGTTCCGAATACCTGAGCCTTATATTGGGCTCTTCAGTTGATATTTTCTGTGAACAAGATATTCCATTTCCTTCTTCTCTGTCTCTCCTTCCCCTCCTGCAATTTGTGTAGCCTATTTTGCAAACTCCTTGAGCTGAGCTCTTTGAGACAACTTGGTTTCCTCCCTCGGGGAACTACAACACCCAGAAAACATTACCCTCTGACTGAGTGATGCCCTTGGAAACTAGTATGAATCAAGAATATCAGCAATAGGCTGCACATGCTATATGTTTTAAGGAGCCACTGTTTTGCAAATGTTTAAACAGATGTATCAAGAATATTTATATATTTTCACTGTTTGGCCATCTGTAAAGCCAGGTGTTCAAATTACATTACTTCAGAAGATTAAAATAGAGACATATAGAGCTAATACATTTTGAAGCTGATGAACTCACTTAAACTACCTCTCAAGCACACAATTTTATGGCAGCTCTGAAGTGTGATGTCTTGGTTGGGTCTAGAAACCTTCTATTTCTATGCTAAAGTAAGTATTTCCTAATAAACTGGAGAGAGCCAAACAGAGGGCCACTAAGATGGTATAGAGAAACCACTTGATGTAGAGAGGCAAAGGGAGTTGGGCTTGATTAACTTGGAAGAAACAAGCAAGAGTGTAACAGCAGCATTCTGATACTTGGAGGGGCTTATATGGAAGATGAAGCCAGACTCTTCTCAGATATCCAATGGTCAAATGCTGGATGGAAGAAAGTTCTCAGAAACTTTCAGAACTCAACAGGCTGCAGCCCTAAGCAAGATGACCTAGGAAGTTACTCTGCCTCAGTACAGGAAACCTAGAGAGCTCTCAAGGTCCCTTCAATCTAAATTGTCCTGTAGGTCTGTGCTTTTGTGACATTAAGTTCTTCTTTCCATATCTGAAGGAATACGTATGATGCTTGTTTCTCACACAGGTGGTTCCGGCTGCCAGAGTACCTAAGTACCTTGAAACACTTATTATGCCTGGCAGCTCCTGACAGGATGTGGCAGTGTTATTATTTCATTAGAAAAATGAGGCACTGACACCAACCTTTTCAAAAGGTGAATTAATTTCAACTACGTCTAGGCATTAGTTAGTAGTCTGATGAAGTTGCGGCTTCAGCAGTGACTCCACCCAAGCCTTCCTTATACAAAATAACCCTTCGACAAAGACTGGGAGTAGGTTCTTTAGGGCTGAGGAAGGTACCTGGGCTGTCATCCCTTCAATGCTGGACAAAAATTTCAGAGTAGGGGATAACGGATTTATCAATGGACTTATCTCATCAACCACTACCAATTATCAGGAGATGACTGGAGCTATTGCTTCCACCCTGTGGCCTTGGGGAGTGAATTCCACCTTATATTATTAATGTATTTATGAAAGGATCTTCCAAATTTATACCAAATTCTGCACATTTTCCCACTTTTTATAGAATTCTTATGGTATTAAAACATTAGTATTGGTACTTATTAATGAGGGAATATCCATTATCCAAATTTCCCATGTGCTGAAGCCAGTGTCGTCAGTTTACAAGTGGAATGTTAATAGAGGGGGTTTGGGTTGGTTCTTTTTTCTACCTGACAGAAGCATTAAGAGGTGATTACTTCCAGGCATATCTTTCCAGAACTGTTGCGTTTTGGTTTTTTTTTTACTTTTTAAATTTGGCAGAGCTAAATCTCTGCAGCCTTAGATTTACCATAGTTTAATTAACTCTAGCTTGCTGTGTCTATCTCTCTTCATTCGGGGAACCAGCTGTTTTCCCTGTGCTACTGTCAGGGAAATTGTAGTTGTGTAAGAATAAGAAAGTAATGTCATGGTAAAGCTTTTTAGCCCACGTCATTTGAAACTATGAAAGTTCACACAGGGATGATAGAGTCAAGTACCTTCAGAGCAAAACAGCTGAGCTCTTTG
>WEIS01025998.1:0-10940 GCA_013389965.1 Todus mexicanus | reverse complement strand
TCCCTCAGCCTTTCCCCATAAGGGAGATGTTCCAACCCTTGGGGAACCCCACTAGATACAGGTCTCCAGCTAGACTCTATCCCATTGACCACTACTCTCTGGCTTCTATCCTGCAGCCAGTGCACAATCCACATCACTACCCAATCTTCCAGACCGCACTTCCTCAGTTCAGCTGTTAGAATGCTGTGGTAGACTATCAAACGCTTTACTGAAGTCCTATATCCACCACTTTACCATCATCTCTCCACCTGGTTATGTCTTCATAAAAGGCTATCGGGTTGGTCAAGCATGACTTCCCCTTGGTGAAGCCATGCTGACTGTCCTTAATGACCTTCATGTCCTTGATATGCCTAGAGACAGCACCAAGGACAAGATGTTCCATGACCTTTCCGGGGACGGATATGAGGCTGACCAGCCTATAGTTACCCGGGTCCTCCTTCTTACCCTTTTTGTTCTTCAGCTGAGTTAAGAGGACATTCACACTGGCAAAATCTTTGTTTTTCTTCAGGAAAAAGTATTACTTTGAAGTCTGCATTTCAAAACTACACACTACAAATCTAACAACAATAAAATGATCCACAACAGTATTTGAATAATCATGAACAAGAAGTAGCAATTCTTTAACTTTCCTGTGTTTAATTGAATCACCTATTTCAGTGTATTGTGGGAATACATTTATCAGAATCAGCAGAGACAAAATGTTAATTATGAACAGCAAGCACAAATGAATAATCTCACATATAGACCCTGACACATTAGAACTGCAAAGCACTCAGCAGATCTTATTTTATGAAAATGTACTAAGAGCGCAAATGTATAGGCCCTTAGGAAGCAATTATCCCTAAAAGATTTAGCTATAATTCAATCTGAAATATTATAAAAGATTTTTAAAAATGGTTTCACAAAGAATAGGATTATTTTACTTTAACTAAGGAAATAGGGATCCACATGCTTCTCTGAATGACCTCTGTGCAGTTGTGGGCATTGCCTGGAGGAAAGATTTGGAATTGGCCTTTTCATTCAATTAATGCATTCCCCTATGACCAATAAGAACATTAAAAAAACTAGGAGTACCAGTTTGGCATTGTGGGACTGAATGGCACACCTCACTATA
Source organism: Todus mexicanus (assembly GCA_013389965.1). Taxonomy (NCBI): domain Eukaryota; kingdom Metazoa; phylum Chordata; class Aves; order Coraciiformes; family Todidae; genus Todus; species Todus mexicanus. The sequence goes on along the minus strand of WEIS01025998.1, from coordinate 9,826 downwards.
AGGAATGTCCTATGCAATAAATACATTAAATATGGAAATTTTGAATCATGTACTACTTATATTTATGACAAAGATCAGTTAAAAAGAGCTATGTTACCAAAGATTTGCAGATGTTCCATTGCACAATAAGATGAAATGGCACAGTAAAGGCCTATACAGTATGCCCTATGTGTCATGTGTTTTATTTGTCACATCATACTCAGGTGTGACATGGGATCTAAAAGTATAAAACCAAAAGTATGCAAGACTGCTTACATCATGATGAGGCCAATGTACTGTTACCACGCCTCTCCCACAGTTAAAACCAGTCCCTCCTCCTCTTTGCCTCACTCATGAATCTATGGGCTGCTACTGCCTCAAAGAAGAGTGAAACTAGTCCTGTGATAATAGCTATTATAACTAAAAACAGGATGATAAAAGGACTAGAAGACCTGCCATAAGAACAAAGGCTGAGAGAACGGAGTTTGTTCAGCCTTGAGAAGGCTTAGAGGGGACCTTATTGCAATGTTCCAGTACATAAAGAGTGCCCACCAAGAGAATGGAAACTCCGTTTTCACAAGGAGTAGAAAAGACAAGGGGAGAATGGGTACAAGTTGCTCCAGGGGAAATTCCAGTTGCCTTTTAGACTACACCATCAGCATTGGTCTTGCACTTTTTTTCCTTCTGAGCAACTCATTATCGTGAGATGATTTTAAAAAGTAAGAAAGAAACAACACCCTTTGGGTTTTGCTGTTAAGTGTATTTTAGGACCCCACAGATGTAATGATCTCATCTTTTATCACAAACTTTCATGACATCCTGATTACTATATTTTTGTCCAGTTAAGATTGCAAATATCCTTGCACCATATCTCGTGTCTACACTTCTACTACTGCCTTAAAAAAATCTAAAGCAGATGAAATTCCTCATCTGCCACCTATCACCAGAACCCATCTTTTGCCAAAGTGAATCAGACAACATTAAGTGTGAGAGAGCAGGGAAAATTCAAGGTTTTTTTTTCAAAAAACCTTCCTTAACAGAAATTGTCCTGGACAGGCACAGAAGGAATACCTGGACTCCTTCTGCAGGTCAGGTGTTCACATCTGAATTAATAGTACCTAGCGCAGTTCCCGGTTTGCATGTAAAAGTGGTTAAAGTGAATGTTCTTTGGATCGTGGTGAAAATAAAAATAGTTGTGTTGATGTTTAACCCTGCACCACAGAGACAAAAGGCCTACTTCTCTACAAATGGTTAGTTGACTAGAGGGTGATCTGCAGTGGAGAGGAGACAAGAGGAAATTCTTGGGTTTGTACATGCACTCTGCATGTAGCACTTCCAATAGCTACAAGTGGCAGGAGGTGGTGGTTAAGAAGAGGGTTTCACAGGGGAGGTGTGTGCCAAGACTCCACAGTGCATTTGTTACCTGTCGGAGGCTCTGGCACACAGCAGGGAGCTTTGCCACAGACAGCAGTAGGAGCGCCCCAGAAAGCCCCAATCAGGCCCAGAGCACTGGTCAATCCCATGTCTAAAGAAGTCACTGGCATGACTACCAGGCAGTCCATATTTTCTAGGCTGCAGCTATACTAAAAGGGGTGACAAGCTTTCATTTACACGAGTGCTTAGGTTAGGATGAGTGTTCATATGCTGTACATCAAACAATGGTCAACATTTCATAGGGGCACTTTAAAGTTTTCAAGGTCAGGAATTTTGGTTGACCCACTAGCCTTTTAAGAAATACTCCAATGGACCTGTGCTCACTGTAGGCAGTACTAGTATGAACTGGGACAAACTCTACAGAGATACAATATTTTTAAAAGTTCAACTTTACCAAAAATTGAAACGCATTTCTTTTTTCCTCCCCAGACTCTCATCTCTAAAAGACTATGACCAATTAACCTGTAACTTTGTAAAATCGAAAAATGGCTGTGACAGCCAGAAATTTAATTCTTTAAAGATTAGGTGCTGGGAGAGCAATATCAGGCTTAGAATGAAATCCTAGTAACACTCTGAACTATTAAGTCGCTTCTTGGTATGAAAATATAATTATTCTGTAAGCATTATGTCAGGCAATATTAACTGCAAAAAGTGTAGTTTCAATAAAACATTTCTGTTTTCTAACAGAAAGAATCTATGCATAATATTTTCAGTGGCACAGAAGAAACAAGTCAGCATGCAATTAATTAAAAACAACACTATTTTATATAAGTAACATGCTCAGGAAGCACTAACTTCTAGTGATGTCAGATTCAAAACAATACTATTATTGTGGTCAGAAACAGCCCTGAATGTTTACAAGCTCTATTTCCAGTCATCTGAGGATGGATTGCTCTCAGTATTGCACACCTGATTTTGTAATATTCACCACAGATTCTGATGGCAATTATAAACCCATGGAACATACAGCCTTTCTCCATTTATTTTTTTTTTATTTTTTTACAGAGAAATGTTAAACTATACAAGAATTTACCTTTATTCTTTATACTTTACATTAGTTAAGTTGCTGCATGAATAATCATGTTTCCCAAATACAAAAGAAATCAAAAAGGAGGCAGAGAAAAATCTCCCTATAAATGACATACATTTGGATGATATTGCCTAAATCAAACACAGCTTTAAAACAACAACACAGTATCAACAGAGTAATTTCTGCATAGATATTGTTTCTCCACTACCCATAAAAGAGATTTTAAAGAATATAGTGGTTGAACAGGCGCACACGATGCTTGCACGTCTTACCTGGTATAGCCTCTTATTCTGGCTAGCAGTGAGATGGCTGGTTATGTAGCTATCAATTCCACTGACGTTACAATTTCCCTTCCTCAAAGCAGCAATAACCTGTCACTTTACACTGTCCTTTCTCTGACCCTCTCCCGCCTCCCTGCTCATTTTTATTCTTATTGACAAGACTTATTATTCCTCCTCCCAATTCCAACCAGCTACCCTTTTGCAAATAGTAGTATCAACTATGTGGTCACTAGTAGTATAGGTCAACAATGTTATTAATATAGCACACACTGCTGGGAGTAGATCAAACAGCCATGCTTTAAAATATTAGTTTTGCAAAGGTACCATGAGGCAAATAGTTGCAGTTTTCTTCACGTTACAAAATGTAGTATTACAAGGATGGACCCAAATAATTTAGTGTTAATTACCAGCTCAATAATTTGGAGGATATGTTTTTTTTTTCTTGTTGTTTTCATGCACAAAATAAAATAAAACCATAACAGAAGGGGGCTGTATCTGTGTTTAAAGAAGGGGTTGTTGGCAAACACCATAGCTCACTTCTGCCGAAATGTACACAACTGATATATGCAGCCCAGAAAGCTGGCACCAGGGGCTTACAACCTTAATTTGCCTGCAAGAAGAAATGGAGATTTACCTTCAGAGCACGTTCTTGATTGTTTTCAGCAGTCAGATGTCTCGTGTTGTTTGCTGAAGTCTGGTTCTGCTCTTTCAGATGATGAAGCTCCTGCTCCAGCCGTTTGCACTGCAACGAGGAAAGAATCCCATTAAGTAGAGGAGTGTGGGCACATTTTTTTTCAACAAGCCAAATGAATTAACGTAAATAACCCCCATCACCATTTCTGCAGTAATGAAAGCATGAGACAAAAGCAAGTGACAATCCCAAACCAGTACAAGAGCTACGTTTTTTAAATGTGCATCATTATTCATTTTCTTCCCAGTCCAATTCTATGCCAAAAAAAGAGAAGTTTAGTGTCAGATAAAGACATTTTGCAGAAGATTTTAAAAAGTCTTAAATATGTCAGGTTGAATTTCTGCTCCTAGTTATGCCAATATAAGGATAGATTTTGGTTTTTATGTATTAACTAATTGGATATAAAATCCAGAATCCAGTCTTTTATTAGAAAATATACATATAATTTTTATACTTGCATTTTTCACCCTAAGAGGTGAAAACACACATCACCATCTTGAAAGAAAAGAAGTTTTAAGATTGTTTTGTTTAAATATTTAACTTAAGGACAAAGAATGAAAAATCTAACATCTGCTACTGTGTGCATACACACGTACTTACTGCTGTCAGCTGAACATCTATTTTAAAGATCTGCAAATTGTGAGCTAAATTATATTTGACTGTTTTTTATGGTAACCGTAGGAAGTCTTGCCCAGTTACCTTAGTTTGAGAGAGTAATAAAATAATAAATAAAAACTAAATAAAAATAAATATATAGTTCATAATAAAAAAAGCCTACTTAAAAAAAATAATTAAGAAAATCAAAACAGACAAAGTACCAGGAAGATGCAGGGGAATAACTGTTAGAACTAGGGAAAGCAAAACTAGCAGCAAAATTTCAAAACAGTGTATTACAAACAGTTGGGATATCACCACCAAACCCCAAAGCTGATAGATTCTATTGGAAGAAATGACAACTAATTGATAAAAAGTATTTTAATAAATACTTTCTGAAAACACTATCAAGAAAGAAATGAGAATCATGCCATAATACCCACAAAAGCATTGCAGTCTCAAATGAAAGACCGGGAAACATCAGTCTCTTGGGCTATCTTAGTGGCTGTGGAAGACACAACTGAGCTTCCCATCAAGTGTATACAACCTATTCCTGAGCAATTCAGTACGTAGCACAATAAGGTACAGCTCATGTCAACTCTAACAGAAAGAAAACCTGTGAAACCAAGAGCTGTTAGACTGCAAAAATTATAACTAACGTGTAAGTTCGGCAAGTAGTCTAAGGAGTACTGAAAGATCTCAGGACAGAAATTTTGTAGACAGACCATACACACACTTAAACACAAATTTAAGTCGTTAACAATGTACTGCACATCAGGTTTCCAGCATAGTATATAGACCAGAATAAATTCAGTTCCTCTATCTGTTGTATTTCATTACTTCTGTTAGAAATCTGGGCTCATTTCTAAAAGGATTACTTATTTTAAAGGCAGCAAATCTCTCTGGCTTAGTGCATTCTCTCAGTGTTGTAAAGTTCCTTAATGCACAGTTTCATTTTTATTACAAGAAAAAAAAAAAAAAGACACTTTCCCATAGAAGAGTGAAATACAGGAAAAAATGGTAGGATACATTCGATTGCAAATATTTTTACAGACTTGGGACATTTAATGTCTATGTTTATCTCATATATGGAAAAAACCTCACAAAACACAGCATTACAGCTGTAATTCCTAAAGCATGAAACTTATGTCTGCAGACATGAAGGTACTAATAAAACTATTGAAGGACTAAACCTAGATGATACAGGTTTTTTGTCTAGCAGCTTTTTTTTTCCTCTAGCATACATAGTCAAATCACCATTTAACAAAACAGAATCAATTACTGCTTCAGGCATTATTATGACACTTTACATCATGTAAGATCAACGGGCCTCTCCATTTTCTGCTTTCTCAACCTCTTCTTCAAAACAGTGCTTTGGAATCCTCAGTTTGACAACAGCTCAGGTTTCTCACAGTAAATATTATTAAAAGGCCAAAATGTCAATCTACCTTTAAGACAGGAATTTATATTCATGCTTTCTCTTGATTCCAAAAGAGAAGTGAAAATATGCTAAGAGCATAACCTAGCTACAGAAACATACAGAAAAAGCTCTCAATGTACAGGGCAGATTGCACAACTAAGGGAATGGGTGCAATCTTACTCTGCTCTCTGCTCCTGAGAAGACAGGACAGCGAAATAAACAGCAGCAGTTGGACTCTAGCATCATGCAGCGTACAGAGCATGTATGATAGAGGTGCAATACAAGTTACGTAAAATGGATGGACCTCCCTATCAAGTCAACCTTGACATGATTACATTTACCTCAATCTTGGTAGCATTTTGCAATTAATCTTTAATTTCATTTCCACTAAGAATGTTGTTATCTGGAAAAAAACCCAGGCATATTCAATCAGCATACTGCTTGAATTCACTTTGAGGGTGTCATTGAAAGAAATGGTGATCTAATCTGACCTTTGCATGTGTCTTATTATGTTGGAAACAATAATAAACAGAAGATATTCTGAATGATCAAGCAAATGTATTTATTCTTAGCTGTCTAGGAAGTAAAATCTTAATTATCCTATTTGTGAAAGTATTATAATAATACTCTTAAATGGCAACATTATGTACATTTTACTAGAATTTTACACTCTACCACACTTTAATAACTGAACTGCTTTAAAAACATTACAAGGGTTGTAAAAGCATGCACTCTCTTTCACGAGAACAAGAGCACGTGAAATTTCTATGTAACCTTGCTGTAAAGAAAAGGTTTAAGAATAGAATTTAAAACAATGTAGTCCTTCTGTTCATTGAAGCCAACATTTTTTGAATTCTGTGTCATTGGTTGCTAGCAAGGTCCAGTAAAAATACATGTTCTTTAAAAGAACGTGTTTTTATTCGTTCACTCTAGGGCTCTGAAATGCCAACAGCTGCAAGTAAGAAACTGGATTTCCTTCTAAAAACATATATAAAAATACTTTTTTTGAGCATAGTGAAGAGAAAACATCATCCAGTTTGGTACTGGAAAAAGGAAGTGTTGGATGTATCCTTCTAAGAAAGCTGAAAACTAAAGGAAGTGTTTCATTTTAAATATTATAAATAAGAATGTCTAAATCCTGTTACCTCAAACTTGTGAAAATTCATTCTTGGAAAACTTTCAACGGAATCCTCTTGAAGTCAGAGACAAAATATTTTGTGCCACATAGGTTGCCTGAACATTTGATTTGAGGTGTAATTGCGCACTTAAATGGAAGTTCCTGTGAATTTAACTCTTTATGAAAGACAGGCTGTTAATTAGGAAAACCATTTCTTTACTTCAGATACTTTGAGTACATCAAGGGATATGAAAGCAGTATAGAAGGATATCAAAGAGAATACACTTTGATCAGAACACTAAAGACTTTACTAAGTAAAAGATATTAAAGCTTTACAAATGGTAATGTCATTTTGGACAGGGACTGTTTACAAAGGCATGTTGTGAAAGGACGAGGGGTAATGGCTTTAAATTAGAAAAAGGTAGATTTAGATTGGATGTTAGGAAAAAGTTTCTTACCATGAGGGCAGCGGAACACTGGAACAGGTTGCCCAGGGAGGTAGTTGAGGGTCTATCCCTGGAGACATTCAAGGTGAGGCTCGATGAGGCTCTGAGCAACCTGCTCTAGTTGAAGATGTCCCTGCTCGCTGCAGGGGGGTTGGACTAGCTGACCTCCAGAGGTCCCTTCCAACCCAAATGATTCAATGGTTTTATAAATCTTTCACACAAGCAATCCACCAAGAATTAGTTTCATTGCTTGGTCTACTGTGTTCAGAGATCTGCAGTCAGAGAGGACAATACTGAAATCACAACACCCTCATCCCTGCCAAAACCCAATCAGAAAAAGGTTTCCTTTCTTCCTCAAATCTTCATGTACGTTTTCCTCTCTGAATATATTTCCCTAAAAATGTCTCCTACCTTAGCTAGCCTCATTCAGGTGATGACATACTTGTCAGACAGTGAAAATCTTGAAGTCTACTCCAAGTGTTCCTTGAGCAACCATCAGTGCCCAGCTGTACAGTTTTCACTACACCATCATCCATTCCCAGCAACAGGCACTCAATCTTCTCTTTAACCATATTTCACCAGTGCAATGCAGCTGGGCTCTTCTAAAAGCACCCAGTTTTTCCAAATATCCCTGTACCCAGCACAGGACATATAACAAGCAGCTAAGAAACAAAATGGAAAGCAAAGCAGGTAAAATACCAAAAGGATAAGAAAAGATCTAGACAGGAAAGAAAGAGTTGCCAGCAAGTACATTTGTTCTTCCCTACTATCTTCTAATTTTAACTATTAGGCTAGAGCCTTTTTAAAGGAGCATCAGCAGAACGAGGATGTTTGTGAGAGGCATCAGGTTAACCTGCAGCAGGTACTGACCCTTTCCAGTGACAGAGAAAATCCAGACAAACTGCAAAAAGGAGCACCTGCTGAAGGAGACACTGATAGAGAGGTCAACAAGTGGACCATGAGAATATCACTGAGTAAAGTCCTTGAGGCTCACCCAGAAAGAGACTGTTAAAAGGTGGTCCTAGTTCCAGGTACACAAAAGGAGTAAAGATGGTTTATAACTAATTGAGTATTTCAGAAGACAGAAAAATCAATGCAGATAACCACTTAATAGTCTTTGGCACTACTAGAAAATGAGGTTGCATTAACATATCAAACATAACTTTAGCACTTGTATAAACAAATCATCTTCAACATGCTGTCAGCTGTTCAGCATTTCCTTTGACTTGTACCTATAATGTGTTAACACAGTGTTATGGTGTCTGCCATGTCTCCACAGGCTAAGTTATTTTTTGAACATTACTTAACATGATTCTTCAGTGGGGCGTTCTGAAAGTAAAAGGTAAAGACATTACGCAAGAGTAAGAAAAACCTGCAAGCCATTGGAGGAATAACATTAGCAGGGACAAAAGCGGAGTACAGCAAAGCATTAACTTTAAGCACAGCAGCCCCCTGCCCCCAGCCATTTTGTCCCTGTGCAGCTTTTTTATATGAAGAAAACACCTATCCCTAGAGGCCTCGGACAGAAGGGTATTTAACTCTGCGCTACTCAGGTCAATCAGACTGTTCACATACTTTCAAAGAGACATAAATACTTTACTACATCAGGGTCCCTCGCTCTCGTCTCACTGAACTAGAGTAATATCAGGTGCATCACTCATTTTGTATTTTAGTGCAGATCTGACCCAGAGAAAGGGTACTGCAATGCTCCTTGGCTGACAAGCAACAGCTAAAGCTGAATATAATACAAAACCGTCACACTCCTTACTTATAATGCAGCCCTGGTGGCTATTTAAGCTGGCTACGTCTATATTTGCTTTTAATATTACTATATAGCACACAATGTTTTCCACCATCTTTCATTAAAAGGAATCTAAACTAACCCCTCCTGAACTTACGGCAATATGCTAGGGAAAAAAAAGAGCCAACACATTATGCCATTTATATGCTAGGAAAAAGAAGGAATTGATTTCTCACTGTTCATACAGATATGAGGGTCAAAGTCTAATGAAACAAATGTACTAGGGCTATGATGAGGCCAAACTCTGCAAGAAGTTCTTTCCTGAATTCTGAATTACATTTGATTGTCTCATCTAATTAGTACAAACAAAACAGAGCATTTTATGAAAATATATTTGTTCACCTAGAGTCCTTGTCAAAACCTGTGATGCTTAAAATCTCAAGAATCAGCACTGGCATAAATACAAAAGACTCCACCAACGGGACTGTTAATCGGGATCTCAGTTATTGAGGTAGTAAGAAATAAACTGTTTTCCCAAGTAATTCAGTAGGAACTAGGTTAAGTCCTCCAAATTATGGGAAAGTAAGAGTCCATCTGAATGGCAGATGAACTATTTTCCATCATGTATTTCTTCCTTTATGCATTTTAACCAAGATGCTCAACAGGAAGGTAAATGATACATTGCATCTTGATGGAAAACGCACAAATACCATTAGAAGATGAGCGTATAGGACACCAAGATCATACTACTACACAGCATAATATTTTTGGAAGTGATAAACTGGAGATACATTTTGAAATTAGTTAACACATTCGTTGCAACAATCATGTGAAGTACAAATAATTATTCTAGACATCAAACATGAAAAAGATGAAGAAATATGGCTAATTTTTCACTTTTATTTCTTGTCATCATCTGTGAAAATGTAAATACAACAATCACGTGAAGCAAACACAAACAATTAAACCAATTCTTCTCAGTTTATTATGCTGTTCGCCTTTTCTTACTCCCTTTATAATGATCTGAGCTCTCAGCTCGAAGATGCCGAATGGAATGCAAGTGTTCCCAGTTTTCTTCCCTCCCCCTCCCCTT
>WEIS01025997.1:0-19314 GCA_013389965.1 Todus mexicanus | reverse complement strand
TTTGTTTTTTTGGGGTTTTTTTTCCAAATGGCCCCTAAGTGGTCACTATTTTTGTTTTTTAAATGTAGTGTGTTAAATGAATTCAGTTATTCCACATATGTGTAAGACTTGTATCCGTGGGAAGATAACATGTCTCTGGAAGTCATACTTCTGCATAGGAAAAATGTTTTTTCTCAATTTCCCATTCAGCCACAAAGATGGCGCCCAGCTGCTGAGTGCTTCACCTCACAGAACTGTGTTACTATCATTTTATCCCTCAGTTAAGTATGTCCCTCTGGATTTAGCTTCTTTGCCCCAACAGGAACCTCATTCTGTGCTATCTGCCCCCGTCTCTGATCTCCACTTTCTGCTTATTTCTCTGTTGAGACTAACTAGGTGGCAAATCTACCATATGTTTCTCTCATGTTTCTGTCTTGCAGGCTGTCATGTGTTACTTCCAAGTCATTAATGAAAATAGTAAATAAAAAGAGCTTAAGACCATTCTTGCTGCACACCTCACCGTCTCTGCACTTTGCTAGCTGTAAAGGTATTTTCTGTGCAGTCCCTCAGACAGTTCATATCTTCTGTGCCGGAGAAGCTGTAAATTTGATTTAAGCATAAGGTTCTGTGGCATGTTTGGTCATAATCCAACCATCTCACAGCTTCCATTTCTTTTCACAGCCCATTTGCTTAAGTGCACTATAGAAGTTGGATGGGGTGAAACAGATTAATTTTTTTTTGCAAATTAATTTTTTTTTGCAAATATATTCCTTATAAACCTTCCATTATTGTATTTTTCACTTGTTTCTGTGTGGAAAAACCGAAGAGCTTCTAACTTGAGTTTGTGCAACTTTCATTCTGAACGTATCTTAATAGGTCTTCATTTTTGCCTTCTATTCTTCAAACTAAGTAAGTAACTATTCAGTAAATAGCCAGATAGTAGCAGCTTTTAGGTTGTTGTTCATATAGAGCAGGCAATCCACATTTTCATTTCTCTACATTCTGTTTCCTTTTTATGGGACTTTTCCCCAATATACTTTGTTCCCATATCAGGTGCCATCCTTCAAGTTGGCTAGATACATTTCAGTAGTTGGTTTTACTATGGAGCACAAGATGTCTGCACAAGCAGCACATCAAAACTGCTGGTATATGAGCAAATGCTCATTTGAAAGGTCAATGCTTGAATTAGCAATAGGTTTGGCTAAAACTGGCTTTCTTTAGATAGCACGCGAATCCCAGCAGTGTCAACAGTGGTGTCATTGGCGAGGCTGCATCAGAACTTACTGACTTCAGCAAGCTGAGGGAGGAGTTGCGACTCAAAGCACAGGCAACCAAATTCCAGAGCTATCTACTGTTGCACACTTGTGATTTGAAAAAGGTGATGATTTTGTGTGTGTGAGTATATGTGCACACAGTTGTCTGTCCAGTGGTAGTTTTGTGGGGGTTGTTGGTGTGAGGAGGTACACACAATGAGAGCCTGCAGCTTACAGTCAGGACCTGTTTAAGCTTGCCGCTCACAAATAAAGCCTTAAAAAGTTTTGCTTCACATCGCATAAGATAAAAAAAGTTTTTCTCTATTTGAGAACACTAATGCTCAGACATGGCTTTTGAATGGATATATTAATTATTGGTCTCCAGTATGATTAAACTGTTATGAGAGCTATGCCCAGATCCTTGTTTATGTGGCCAATTTAGTGCTTGCTGTAACAGTATTTTTAATAGTGTATTTTTAATTATACCCTTCCTGGGGTTGGACTAATTTGGCAAAGAGGGATCTTTACTTGCTCTGCTAGTTATTGCCCAGTCTTGTACACTTTGGCCACGAAACACAGAATTCCTTACAGTGTTTGCATAACTGAGGAGAGTACTTTTTATGAACTCTTGATTCTGTCTGTCTCTGTTTCTGCTTGATTTTGCCCATAGGGTTAGCAAACTAGATTTTTTTTAAGTTTGAAAAAACCTGACAACCACAAAAGTTACATTGTTCAGGCAAAATTTTCTCATTGTCTAGTAGTCCATCTCCATGTGTTTTCTCCTTCATCTGAATCGTGACCAAGTCTCTTAGAGTTGTTGTAACTACCCAAAGCCCTGTATGTTGTCTTGCCAACCTTAAGTCTTCCTTACTTCTTCAATTCTTTATATTGATGAGTTCAAAAACAAGATTTCTACTTTCACATTTAAATGACATGTAAAAGGAAGAGTTAAACTTTTTGCTAGATTAAAATTTAATAGGTACCTTCTTGTCTTCATTAACTGAATATCAGTAAACTGGCAATTAGTTGAGATTAAGACTACATTTTTCCTGAAGATACAAGGTCAGAGGATTTTTTTAGTTTTGGTGGTGGTGGTGGTGATGTTTTCCCAAAATTTTCTGCTGTGATGGAGATTTTTCACTGTCATGTTCTTCTCAGACTGTTGTATCTTGGGAACCAAATGTAGTTCAGCAGGTGCTTGGAGTTGAGAATGCTGAACAAGATCAGCTCTGTTTTAGTGCTTTGAGTGGTACTGGCAAGCTTGGTATAACATGAATCTCTGTCCAAAACAATGATTCTAAGCAACTGTGCATGTTATTCTGGAGAAAAACAAGCTTCTGTGGTTCAAAACAGTCTTAGAGCTTCTGTTCTTCAAGGCTTGTGCTTAGATTTTTAGGGGCAGATGTGAGATTTGACTCCCTAGCTGAATAGGAAAGCCTCAGTGCTGACAAAAACTCTGGGGGCAAATTTGGCTTGGGGAGAAAATGATTTTTGTTTGTAGGTAGCCAAGATTGTGCTACTTGGATAGGATGAGAAGTGCAGGTTTTAGAGTGACAGATCAGTGTGACTTTGTCAGACATAGGTTTCAAGTTTAAACTTTGAGGGGTCATACTGGGATTGCCTGAAAGGGTTCAGTCTTAGAGATCCCTTGACAAAGATTCAGTGTCAGTTTACTGTCTTTTGTACACCTATTAAAGTACTCGGCATCAGCCCAGTAAAGACTTTATTGGCAAAATGAAAGTGGAAACATCTTTAGTCATCACAAACCATCTTTGCAGTATTTTTTTTTTTTTGTCCCTATACCCTGCCATGTATGCATACTTTTTTCCAGGTGAGAAAATGGTGCAGATTAATGCTGCTTTTGCTCCAAGGGTGGGGGCATACCTGAAATGGATCTTGAGTAATTCCTCAAGAGCACAGTAACACTCACCTTTTGACTTCCTCACAAAGAGCAGTTCAGCTCCTCATGGTAAGTCTGGGACAGCTAAGGGCAATAGGAATGGAGAGAGATATATTTGTGCATGTGTGGGCATATACGCTGTCGCCCATAGCATTCTGCTGGAGAAACTGTCTGCTCATGGCTTGGATGGGCATACGCTTTGCTGGATAAAAAACTCCAGACTGTCAGGGCCAAAGAGTGATAGTAAATGGAGTTGAATACCGTTGGCAGCCAGTCGTGAGTGGTGTCCCCCAAGACTCAGTACTGGGGCCAGTTCTCTTTAATATCTTTATCAGTGACCTGGATGAGGGGATTGAGTGCACCCTTAGTAAGTTTGCAGATCACTCCAGACTGGGTGAAAGTGTTGATCTGATTGAAGGTAGGGAGGCTGTGCAGTGGGATCTAGACAGACCAGATCAATGGGCCAAGGCCAACTGTGTGAGTTTCAATAAGGCCAAAAGCCAGGTCACAGCAATCCCCAGCAGCAGTACAGGCTTGGGGAGGAGTGACTGGAAAGCTGCTCAGCAGAGAGGGACGTGCAGGTGTTGATTGATAGGTGGCTGAACATGAGCCAGCAGTGTGCCCAGGTAGCCAAGAAGGCCAATGGCATCCTGGCCTGCATCAGAAATAGTGTGGCCTGTAGGGTCAGGGAAGTGGTTCTACCCCTATATGCAGCACTGAGGAGGCTGCATCTCAAGTACTGTGCTCAGTTTTGGGCCCCTCACTGCAAGAAGGACACTGGGGCACTAGAGTGTGTCCAAAGAAGGGCAACAAATCTGGTGAAGGGTCTAGAGAACATGTCTTATGAGGAGCGTCTGAGAGAGCTGGGGTTGTTTAGCTTGGAGAAAAAGATACTCAGGGGAGACCTTATCTACCTGAAAGGAGGTTGTAGAGAGGTGAGAGTTAGTCTGTTCTCCCAAGTACCAAGTGATAGAACAAAAGGAAATGGCTTTAAGTTGCACCAAGGGAAGTTTAGACTGGATATGAGGAAGAATTGATTTACTGATTACCATCCCTTGAGGTATTTAAGAGTTGTGTAGATGTAGTGCTGAGGGATATGGTCTAGTCAAGGTCTTGTCAGTGTTAGGTTAATGATTGGACTGGATAATCTTAAAGGTCTTTTCCAATCTAGGAAATTCTGTGATATGTGTGTGCTCTCATACTCTTAGGTGACACACCTCAAATAACTTTCCAGGTTAGCTTGTGTCTTACTCTGAGCTCCAAAAGCCTCTCCATGTGCATCATTTTTGTTCCAGCTTCATCTCCCCCAGCTCACAATCTGTCTGTCATGACTCACACACTCTCTGGCTTTGATTTAGACTCCATCTGCTTTCTCAGCCAGTCAGATCACAGTTCTTCTGTAACACACTCTAGAAGTGTAGGACTGGAGCAGAACATATATCTGTATTCAGGAGAGAGGAGGGGGAGGTGTATTGACTCCAACCTCAAAGTTTCTTCTTGTCTCATCTATTCCAGTGCAAGCATTTGGCTAAGCAGCAATATATCAGTCTGTACTTGCTAGTACAGAGACACTTATCCTTCCTGAGGTTGTGTGGACCCTCAGATTAGGTTTGATCTCAGAGTGTTGCCATTCACTGCACATTTACGGGCTTTTAAAAGGAATGTCCTGTCTCCTCTGCTTATTTAAAGGACTATCACAGTTCCCCAAGAAAAAGGAGCAGTTGATTTACCTCTTCACTGCAGGTAGGGGAAGGTAGCACAAAGGTAGCAGGGAGGATGTGTCCTAATGCGTGACAGACAGAAATGTGCCACAACCCTCTGGTGGAGGCAGGCAGCTGGTATGCACAAGAGACTTGCCCTCAAATCACCACTGTCTTCTCACAAGGACAGGGTGACTCTCAGTGGACTGAAGATTGCTTAGGTAGGAAAATACTGTCCCCAGTTAGCTTAAAGGAGAATCATGTCCCAAAGGCAATACAAAGCTGGTAGGCTCTGAATTCTAGACAGCAAAAATAAATTTGAGAGATTATCTGGGGAGATTTCCTTCTACTATAAGTTTGTCACAGACTCTCCCACTCATGAGCATCATGAGAGGGGAATTAGTGCAAGATTAATTATTGGAATTAAACCCTGGAGGGAATTTTCCAAGGGAGGCTGGCTTAGAGGTAATGATATATTTGACTTGCTCCTGAGACAGCTTATGAAAAAACACCTGTTAAGGTGAAACTGGACATTCTAAGCCAGATAATGCTTTACTAATGTCAGGAAAGGGGATGTGGCCTAACATCTGGGACAATACTCCTAAGAACATATCCTCAGAGCCTGGATTTCTTCTCTGCTACTGATAAGTGGAAACACATAAAATAGGCTATTTGGGACTGTATCTAAGTGCCATGACATACCAAAAATATGATGGAAAGAGATGTAGAATGTTAGAGGAAAGCTGCAGAATACACAGAATTTGATTTTTTCTGTTTACTGAGAAAACTTCACAAGGACAGTGAGTTAAACAAAGCAGTATCTTATCTTTGGATGCTAAAGTTTTGCATGCATGACACAAAGTAACAGGACATCTTTTTGAAATATACAGACCAAGATCTGCTCCAGATTTAGAGCTAGAATAGAGAGAGATGCTGCAGGCAAGAGTTGAGGTTTCTGCTGTTAGTCACAATGGAGACAAGCTGGTGAAAGTGAGAGCTGGAATTCTCAGATCTGAAGTATGCAGAAATATGTGGAAATTAGGCAGGGTAGAATTACCAGGAAAGATAGCAGGAGTTTTCAGAGAGAAAACTGTTTTCAAAGTGTAGAAAATGTGGCTTCCTTCTGCTGTATTTCTTGGCAGCCTGCTAACACTCCATAATTATTTTTTCTGAGTTCTTATATTTTAAGACTATAGCTTTGTGAAAATTGTGAACAGTGATTCAGAGAGAAAAACACAGGTTTGAAATATAGATGCATACATGCTGCTTTACTCCTCTTCCTTCAGCACTGAGGATGCCTGATTTTCCCATTCTATTTAAAAGTTCCAGAGATGATGGAAAAACAAAGAGGCTTTCCTACCTTGCA
This sequence comes from Todus mexicanus, assembly GCA_013389965.1. Taxonomy (NCBI): domain Eukaryota; kingdom Metazoa; phylum Chordata; class Aves; order Coraciiformes; family Todidae; genus Todus; species Todus mexicanus. The sequence continues at coordinate 13,116 of WEIS01025997.1, read as the reverse complement.
GTGCTTTTCTTAGAGCCCTGGCTGGATTCAAGACATGAGACATAGACCAAATATATTTCTACCATCTGTTTTTAGGGCATGGCTCAGCTAAAGGACAGAGGAGAAGCTCCTACCTGCATCCTCATCCAAGAAGATTCCACAGGAAAAATTAAGAGAAAAAATGTTCTACATGGGAATGTTTGGGGGTGATGCAAGATGAGAGCTAGTGAAAAAGGAGCTGCAGCAACATGGATAGGATTGCAGTCAGAAGCAGCAATATGCTTCTAGGCTGGAGGTCTGGCTGTGTTTACACTGGTGCGTGCAGGCCAGATGTGACTGGAAGGATGACACCAATGGAGAAGGAGAAGAGCTGTTCCTCCTCCACTTTCCGCATGGTAGATTGACCCAAAGCATTCTGATTGTGTCCAGTAGTATTTGTGTCCTGTTACAATCCCTTCTGCCATGTTATGTAGATGGCAGAAGCCTAAGTATTACGATCCTGCCCTTAGCCACCTTGCAGTCCACATCTGACTCCTGCACACACACATATAGTCCGACAGTCTTTGCACAGAAAGAAAGCACAGCAGAAGAAAGAGTCATTCTGATGCTCTTTCTCCTAGCTGAATCAATCCTCTGTGGGGATTGCAGAGAACATCCAAAAGCTTCTCTTTGAGGAGCAAACACCAGAAGACTGGTTCAACTGAAGAGTGTGATGAACTACTTCCCTCACACCAGCTATAAGGGGACATCCTCATCCTCATCTTCATCCTCATCCAGGTCAGTGGTGCGTAGACTTATGTCCTTGAGGATGTCTGAGATGTTTTCAGCAACTGGCCCTGTTAGCTCTATCTCTTCCAACTCAGTATCAGTGGCGTAAGTAGAGCATGGGACTTCTCCCTCTTCACACAAGTGTGAGGGCTGTGGGGGGTGCGAGCAGGGAGGCAGTGGACTCTCTGTCCCCAGGTCTGCTTCTTGCTGTGCTGTCACCATGCAGTTGTCCTGCCGGTTCCACACCTGAGTGGCCTGACCAACCTTCTCATTGCTGATGGACGTCCGGTTGGTATCGCGGAAACTGGCAAGGGGTGGGCGGAGGCGAACGCCAGAGCGTGTGGAGCCCTCTATGGCCTTCTGAAGCTATGAGGAGAGAAGTTCAGGAAAAAATGGATGAAAAGGAGGCTCACTCAGCCCTACCCGGCCGAAGTTTATCTACTCTGTAGAGTAAAGGGATCACAAAGAGAGTCACAGCTCTAGCTCTGGGGCCTGTGTGGAGATCATCTTTTACACTGGTGCTGTAATTTTTCATACCATGGTAAATAATAAATTTCACACTGCTTTCAGAGACAATAACAGCCACTCAGTTAAGAGCCCTATGTTCCTGAAATGGATGAACAATCTAACATCCCTGAAAACAACACCTGCTGCCTCTGAAATACAGTCATCCATACCTCTGCATGGCTTCCAAAGGCTTGACTCAGAATTCAACACTGGATTGAAAATGTAGCAATTTGCAGTTATATATATTCCCAGCTGGATTCTCCAGCACATCTCAGTGGTCCACAGGACATTTGCAGTTAATTAGGAGGAGGTGAAAGGATATGTACTTACCTCTTCCAAAGCCAATACTCCCCTCAGCTTCCCCATACTGGTTATATAGGCATGGCTGAGGCCCAGTAATGAGAACAATGTGTGCGTCTATGAGCAAAAACACAACAGACCATTTCAGGGACTCTAGAAACTGGTAGCATGATACTTGGTGTTAGAGCTGAGACTTGGGATTTAGAAATGGGAATCACAAAGGTACACAGGTCTCCAGTTATCCCAGTGAGAAACTGCTTCTCTTCTCCTTGTGTAGGTAGCAAATACTACCCTTTGGTCCTTCTGCTGTGCAGCCATAGTTGGGAATATATTTATGATGGAGAGCATATTCGCAAGGTCACTCCCATCCTACATCTATGCAGATCCTATTTCATTTTGGTGCTGGAAATTAAGCTATCATATAATAATATGTAAAATCAGAACATGCCTAGGTTACTTATTCCAGTGCTTTCCTTAACACTGGAAGATTCCTTTGTTCCTGTTCCAGAATATTTCCTGCCAAAATGTAAGCTTGTTGCTGTTTATCCAGTGCAGTGAGAACACTGGGAACAAAGTATTCCCTTTTTCTTGCGAAGCCTTAAAAAGACAGATATTACACTGCTATCAGTCTTCTTCAGCCTAAATATACCCCATTATTCATAGATCAGGCTTTCTAAAACTTTCAGCATTCTTAAAGCTCCTCTGTGGCATATTTCCAGCCTCCATGTTCTTTAAGCTGAACTCTAGCTGTGATTCACCTGTGGCCTTACATGAAGTCATTCTTTCATAGCTGGTGTTTGCCTCTTTTTTTAACATCACGTGAGAGATTGAATGTCATGTTCAAGTGTAAACTTGGGAAAATCTCATTTCTCAGGAACATTTAACCTAATGTAAAAGAAAATCAGATTGGTTAAATACCATTTGATCATGATAAGGTGTGATATTCTTGCCATTGTCAGTAGTCTCGCATTTATCTCTAACCATGCATACCTCAGATAGTTGGATTATTTATTCCTACATTTCTTATGCATCCAAGTTAAGTTGACTCATCTGTTATTTCTGTTTCTCATTTGCTCTTTTTTCACTAGAAGTATGAAAATTTCCCCATTTGCACTCTTAAGGTTTTATTTCTTGTAACCCCTATATTCTAAAAGATAAATGCTAGTGGTTTTAAGATTACTCCCACCAGCCCTTTAGAAAACATCAAACTCATCTGAAGTATCTGCTAATCTCTTCTTATTTTGCTCAAGTCTAAGATCTTACCTCTTTGATAACGGTAATTAATTGAGTTTGTGCAAGGCTTATGCTGACTGTTCACATTAAATGAATATTGATAAAAATGTGCACTTTTGCTTTAGTAGACTGCTTTCCCTTTCCACTAAGTGAAAACCCAGTCCTCTCTTACTCCTGATATACAATGATTGCTTCTATACCCAGTCATCCTGTGCTAACTCTAGAAGTTGTATGATCCAGCTTCCTCTTTCCTTGTGCTTCAGTTCGATGAAGACCCAATGATATAGAGTGGTTTCAGACAACTCTTCTCATGCACTGAGGCAGACTCTACATCCTGACAGAAATACCCCGAGAAATCCAGGAGTTCTCGTTCCAGTGCTTCACAGTGACAAAGCAGAGAGTAAATCTCAGTGTTATGCCCCCAGCAGCAGGGCATACAATGCTTCTGTTAACGTAGTGAGTGGAAAGTCCTCTGTTGTGTCCAAAAGCTATTTTAATAAATGCACTCAGAGTTCTTATCATGTAGCTTTTCATTTTGAAGGAGATTGAGGTACACACGGAAGATTATAGGAACAAACTGACTTTTGTAGCTTGATATGGAAGTAGCTGGTGTTAGTTGTAGGTGAAGACAAGGACAAGAAATAAGTTATAGGCTAGACGTGCAGTGATAGATAGGGTGGAGAAAAAATTTATGCCTCAGAGAGACATCTGCATCTACCTTGTGCAGGGAAGTTCTCTCCACCAGTTGGAACGGGGAAGGGTCTATGCGACAGCTGTCAAAGCACACATTCTTGTTCAGCTCCTCCTGTTCCCAAGCATCTATCTGACACAGGAAAGAAGAGGAATCACAGTAATCAGCAGTGTTGCTGTCTTGTGTACCCAAACTAGTCCCATTCTCCTGTTAATGTGTCATCCTTCTTATGCAGGTCATTCATCTTGCCCATTATATTGCACCCCTCAGGTTTCTCATCCCTTCCTTACCAGATGTCAAGTCCCTATGAAAATAGAGCAATTCTAGTACATCAGAGGTTATCTGAGAAGGTGAGGTTTTGCTTCTTCCTGCTTAAAGCAGAAATGAAGATCTTAGTTTTCCTTTCTGAGTGCATCTTCCCCTTGTCATTGTAAGATAATAGCTCTTTTGTGTAAAAAATGGAGAAACAACACAGACACACACAAAAAATTAGGTGAGAGAGGACCTATGGAAGTCTCTAGTCCAAAACTCTGCTAACAGCAGGGCTGACTTCAAAGATAGATTAGATTAGGCAGAGCCTCACTCAACACATCTAGCAGAACAATCTCTTCTCTTATTGGGTGAGACTTGCCCGCTGTGCAACTCTAAGAAGAAAATGGCTTTAGCTAGGCTTTATGTGTCAATCACTGAGGCTGTCAGAGTTCAGGAAGTATTGCAAGTGATAGGAAATGGGCAAAAGAAGCACTCAATCAACCTCACTCCCTCTCTGCACCCTGTCTTACCTCTTCTGGCCTCATTGCATCAGTGACTTCCACTGGCTCCTGTAGGAGAAAACACTGTTCAGAACAGACAACTCACAGTTTCAGAGTACAGAAAGGAAAAAATTGCACAGCCTCCTCACTCCATGTGGTCCCCTTTTTGTTCTAAATAGTATATTACTGAGAGTTTAGATCTTTATATTCATACGTTATAAGGTGTACTCTGTACTTGCTGTTCTGCCCTTGTCACTGAAGACTGACTATGGAATGCTGGTGAAACAATTCAAGTGGCTAAACATGATTATCTGTTACCGCTTTAGATGCTTTCGGATACCTTACATGAGGTCCAACCACTGCTTGGTGGATGAGTCTCTCATACGCTCTGTATGATACCCACCAACCCTGTGCAGATATGTCAGATCCCTAAGGGCATGTAACATGGTACAAGACAAAAGCTTTTTTTTTTTTCATTTCTATCTAGCCAAAACTGTTTGCCAAATGGAAGTGCAGTTTGTTCCAAGTTAGCCAAAATAGCACTAAGTTATTCACTGAAAAAGAGATGCCCATACTCAGTCAGGATGGTAACCGTGACACCTGAGCACAGATAGCTCTTTAGGAAGATGCATACTCCTTTACAGTAATCACATCCTTTTTTTTCCTGGGGAGAGCTCCCCAGTGATGCTGTCAGAGTTCAGGACTGTAAGGGTGTCCATGCTTTGACCAAATGCTGAATGGCTCTGAGTAGTAGGTTCTATTCCATTGCATTTCCTTCCCTCTTCAGGGTGCTACTAGTGTCTGAATCCCTAACCTGGATGGCACTCTCTCTTTCAAGTGGACGGTTGTAATGGCAGAAGAGCTGCTGGATCAGTTGCCTCAAACTCCTGAAATTGCCTGAAGGATGAAAACAAACACAGATAAGAGAGAACAGTTGAGAGACAAAAATACAAAGCCCCATGCCCATCTCCTTGCCCAAGGGAGTCTGGGAAATAATATGAGTGATATAAATAGAAGGTATATGACAGGGCTGAGCCAGTCATAATCTAGCATTTGATTTGTAAGATGGTGTCTGAGACATGACAGGGTAAATGTTTGCATGCAGTATCTTTTCATCAAGGAGAGGAAGCAAACTATTACTAAGTAGCCCTTGCAGATAATATTCATATATCCATTCATATGTCCCCGAAGAAAAAAACCAACACAAAACCAAAACAGAAGCTAGACTTCTATCACAGCAAACAATCTGACACAAGGGATAAACTGCTGTGACAAAAGGTTTCTGCAGCGCACAAAAAGAATGTAGTTTGGAGGATAAGTATGGAAATGGGTGGTTAAGGTTGTGCCAGCAGTGTAATGATGGGAAGGGAAAACACTGAAGAATTATTCTCCAAGGCAGGACAGTCAGGGATTAGCGAGGAGGAGGAGATAGGGTTTGGTGCTGTTGTGAAGTGAACAAGGCTGTAGAGGAAGGCTAGTCAGAAACAATGGCAGCTGTGGGCCAAAATAAAAAATATGTCAGGGAAAGCCTTGTGAAGCCACCCCTGCTCCACTTCTTTTTGTCACTCTTGGCTCACTCAGTACTAGCTTCACGTAAAATGTCTCACACACTGTCCTTGTTTTGATGTGATCTTTTTTCTGCCTTGGTAAAGAAGCTAGATGACTGTCCCACCACTCTACTGCCTTGGAAGCATAAAGTGGATTAGAGCGTAAAGTGCCTTAGAGGTTTAGTCACACATGAGTGGTGTTAAGGAACCAAATGTGCTATATGCTATATCACAAGCTAACCTTTGGGTGCCTGAAAGCACAAGCCAGAGTCCTATCCTCTGTATTCATTCACAAAACTGGGCTACACCTCTGTGCTTACTCACTCTTTGTATTTCAAGACACAAAAAGGAAAAAAACCACCACCAACAAAAAAACCACAAAAAACCACCCACCATTCTGCAACAAATATAAATGCTATACAGTACAGTCTTGGAAGCAAAGTTAATATAGGCTGAAGTGGCACACAAAGAACACAATATGTCAGTATTTGTCCATCATATTAATGTAGCTGAATCAAAGAGATAAGCGTCAAAGGAAGAAGCTGTTTAGTTTTGGAGATATCTGAGACACAGCCTAAACTACTCAAAAAACAAGTACAAATGTTTAGCTCTCAGGCTGCTTTTCCCAGGGAAATTCATTCTCAAGATGAAGGAGGCAAGAAATGGGACCCTTCTACACAGACTCTTCAGAAAATGTCCAAGGAGATCTTAGAGCAAAGGATGGAGTGGGTAATACTGACAGAGAGTGAGGAGCATGAGCGGGCCTATTTTGCCATCCTCTCTGAGGGATCACAGACAGAGATATTTGCAGGTATTTTACACTGATGTTGAGGTACATTAACAAAGTACCTTTAATACAGGAACAGCAGAGAAAGCTCCTTCTCTCTTTTCTCAGTCTCTGGGAAATCAGCACTTTGCACAGGCATGTGCACGCATTTAGCATGAAAGCTTTCACAAACTGGCTAGGATGTGGCAGAGGCATGCCAGAATTTGCCATACCTGGGTGTTGCTGTGGTTCCAAAGTTTCAGACATTTGCTTAAGAGGACTTGTTGGGCCATTGGGCTCCTCTGGGTAACTGAGAGTGGGACTTGGGGGCTGAGGCAGCTGTGATGGAGAGAAAACAAAGTCTACCCTGTGTCATTTCTTTCTTAGCCTTTCCAAATGCTTTAGTGCTTCCTAAGCAGTCTCTGTGTTGCAGTCACTCCATTTCTCTGCCTCACCTCTCCCTTCTCGTCTGTGTCCTCATCCTCATCAACATAAGCAAAAGATTCATACTTCAGCTTTGGCAAGGTTGCCCACGGTCCCTTGCTGGTCCCATCATAGGGGGCCTCAGAGAGCTTCTGCTGCATTTCTCTGTTGAGGAGCCGCCGCCGTTCTGGGCTTATATGTCTCTGGAGGAGAGCCTGCAGTTCAGATCGCTCTACAGACCCCAGAAGGATCATGGTCTCTGCATAACACAAAGCAGAAGCCATTAAGCCACTTTCAGGTTTTGAATGTCCTCTACCACATGTTGCCCCTTCCTCTCTCCACCCTCTTCAAAGTGCTTGAATTTGTGCCATCTAGAGCTATACAAGTGTTATTGACCATCCCTGCTTGTTGCTGCTAATAAACTGTGGGGCTATGGAAAGCTGACCATCCCCGAATTGTGCCATCCCTCATCAGAAGCAGCCTCTGTCAGTCCACAAACTTCCCACACACCTCACTTGCTGTATCTGCTTGACTGCCCACACTACAGCTTACCTGTCTGACCAGTGGGAACAGCCTTCTTTCATAGATCATCCACAGTAGAAGATTTTTAGGATTATTTTTAATGTAGTGGGTCTCACTGTCTCCTTTACAGCATACAATTTGAAATCTAGTTTCTTTGGCTTTCAAGCTGAAACAATCTTCACGAAGGAACAGTTTCTCCACATTGCTTACCTGGTGAGTCCACCAAAGGCAAAGTCTTAACAGTGGTGCTTTGGAGTAGAGTTTGCAAGTCTCGGTATTTACAGTTAGAGGAGACGAATTTCACATCTTGGACCATAATGTCCTCAACAAATATGTTGTATTTGCTGTGAATTTATGGACAACAAAGGGAACAGTTCAATTATTGAAAATGTCTAGCTGATAAATTCCTTAAAGAAATATATAAACGACGAGTTATTTTAAAAGTATTCGCAATACAGTGGCTAAATAATCTTGTGAGAGTAACCAAAGAGGACTTCTCAAAAGGATCAACACAGATTAACTGGATTTTCATTACAATTATATTCCACTCTATTACCGCTCAGCATAAAAATACACACACAAATACAGATGTTTTATATATACATACTGGAGAAAGGAGGACATGTATATGAATAACTGAATTTTGGTTTAAGCAAGATTGTTTTAATCTGAATAAAATGATATTTCAAACATTTGCTGGAGAAAGAAATCCAAACCCCAGTGAATTCAGAAAAAGATTAAAATGAGATGCTTGATTTTTAAATTTAAACTGAAGCAATTTGGCAGTGCTAACACAAATTCAGTAACGCTGCAGATTATTCACACCCGTGCTTTCAGTGAAAAAAAGGCAATGACTTTTATCTATTTCTGTGTATGAACCCCAATTTTACTCCAAAACTTGTTTTTTCTTGCTGCAGGCCTGTTCTGCCTTTTTATTTTCTTTGCAGTAGTATCCCCTTTTCATGACCTTCTATTCTTCCATGGTCTTATTCTTGTCTGCTTTATTTCTTTGCCAATCCCCACATCCACCTCTGTTTTACTACTATACCTTATGTGATTCCAGCCCAGATCTGGCAAGTAAGGCAACTTCTTCACCTGGATGATGCTGTCATAGAGGCTGGGCTGCAGGCTCTGGGCCACCATATTGGCAAGAATGACAGCCACCATCATGGGGAGGATGTGAGAGATCTGACCTGTCAGCTCAAAGCAGATCACAGCAGTGGAGACAGTGTGGCTCACCGCTCCTGTCAGTGCTGCTGCACCTTTCCCAGGTAGGGTGGACAAGGAATAGGAAGAGAAGAAGACTGTCATATAGAAACAGCACATCATGCCCACCAGGAAAGTCATGGGGATGGGACCAGGTGAAGACAAAGAAAGACACGGAGACTCACCAATGACAGCATACCCTCCAGGTAAGATTTGATAAACAATACCATCAAAGAGGATCCCATTGGGAAAAAGTGATGCCATGATTTCCCCAATGAGACGCCCAAATGCAGCACCTGGAAGGTATCACTGACAATTATGGAATGAACATCTAAGGAACACTCAGGCTGTGCTGTGCAGCTGTGCTGGGCAAGCACAATCACTTGAGTATTTCCTAACACAAACAAAATAAAAACTTACATTAAAGTGACACTAGGGACTAAAGAGTAGTTCTTAATTACAAAATAGAGACGTTAGACTCCAAGAGGAGAAAAAGGTACTAAGGTACAGTTGACCTTTTATTATTCCACGTAGGTATAACAGGCACAGTAGTATTTGTGATTCCCAGGTAGGAAGAAATATTTTCAGAATACAGCGTCAGTCCAGTTAAGGCTCTTCACACGCTGATTCTGTGAATGTCCAAACACTAGAATCACAGTTTACAAAAGAGTTTAGGTGGGAAGAGACTTTTGGAGGTCTTGTTCTCACCCCTGCTCACAACAGGGCTAATTTCAAAGTGAGATCAAGTCACCCAGGGCTTTGTCTGGACAAACTTTTAAAAGTCTGCAAGGGTGGAGATTCTCCAGCCTTTCTGAGTGCCTTAACCAAGGAAACAAATTTTTTCTTATGTCCCATCAAAATTTCCCCTCTTGAAATTCGTGCCTTTACCTCCTATTTACTGTGTGTTTCTAAGAGGAGTCTTTCTATCCTCTCTATCCCCTGCTGCATTAGGTAGTGAAGGTTGCAGTGAGATCCCCTCTTGACCTTCTCTTCTGCAGGCTGAACAACGTCTTCAGGCTCTCCTTATTTGGTTTGTGCTCCAGCTCCACAATCTTAGTGGCCTCTGCTGGACTCATTTGTCCACGTTTGCCAAAATCTCTTGTACTGGTAGGCAAAGGATGGCATAGTATTCCAGAATTGTGTCCAAAATGTTTAATGTAGGGAAATAACCAATCTCTTTGCCTTACTGACTAGGCTTCTCATGATACAGCCTTGTTTGTGGTTAGCCTTTGTCACTGCGAGGGCAAGCTCCTGACTCAAGCTCAGTTGCTGCCTGCCAGAACCCAGAGGTCCTTAGGACACATCATTTCATTTAAGAGCTGTGGGTACTTAATGCTGAACTTCATGAGCTTGTATACTTTAGTCTAACATAGCCTCTCTCACCTAACATTAGCATTATATTCTTTTTAATTTTTGGTCTCGGAATTAAAACTGTTTAAAAAACAATAACCTCCTGTATGTTACCATATTTCACTCAGAAGAAATGAGTAAGCGGTGGATTACATTGCAGGTACTAGTTGTGAGGCAGTCTCTTCCAGTTCGCCTTCCAGGGTGAAAGGAGCAACTACTATTAACTGAGGGATGAAAGTTTCTCTGCAGGTGAAGAGGCAGAGATATTAGAAAGCCATGACTCAGCGTGCCTCCGCACAGTGTGGCTTTCCTTATGTAAAAAAGGACGGGGATTTCCTCCTCAGCATTTGGATTGGGTGGTGGGAAAATGGCAAAAGCAGAGACTCAGGCTGTTATATTGACTGTTAACTGAGCTTTTCATAGACATCAAGATCTGATGACTCACCCACTAGAAGAAACCTACTGGGTATGTATGCAATATCTCTCTTATCCTTTCTACCTGTGAGACCTATATGCTGCAACACAAAATTGAAACTCACCTAGGACAAAAACAGGCATGAAGCCTCCACAAGGGATTGGCATCGTGGTAGCAATGACAGACATCACAAACTAGAACAGAGGCAGAGGATGCAGTTGTTACTGAGCAGAAATAGCATTTCCTGCAGCCCTACTCTACTGCCCAGCCTGTGAATCCATGAGGAGACATATTCTGAGGGAGCTGGCAGTTCAGCCAGAAAGTGAAGGGTAAAGGGCCTGTGGGGTATGTAGGGGAGCTAGAGGACCTCTGACAACACACCAATGCTGATGCAGAAAACCTGTGGGGGACTGCTGTGGTGGGAGGGAACCTGAATTACCAAGGGGATGAGCACTAGAACTCCATTTTGGAGTTAGGACCTCAGAAGCTGAGATTTCTTACTGCTCCAAACAGCTTAACTTTTTGTAGAACAAGGTTGTCAAAATTTTACGGACTCAGAAAGATTTCAGTGTGAAGGGAACTCGGGGGGGTCTCTCCACCAACTCCCTTGCTCTCAGAAAGGCTAATTCCTAAGTTAGATCAGATTGCTCAGGGCCTTATCCAAGTGAATTCTGGACATCTTGAAGGGTGGAGATTCCCCAGCTTTTCTGGACATTTGTGCCACTGCTGATCCACAGTTAGGGGAGAATTATTTCCTGAAGTCCAGTTCCTTTATTCTAGCTTGTGTCTATTGCCTTGTCATATCACGTTGTTGGACAAAATGATGAAATCTGTCCTGGTACTGCTAAGACCAATTCAAATGCTGACTTAGCACAACACATACAGACTTCTTTCCAGTATCTTAAGGGGGCCTACAGAAAAGCTGTGGAGGGACTTTTTAGGATGTTGAGTAGTGGAAGGACTACGGGGAATGGAGCAAAAGTAGCAGTGGGTAGATTCAGATTGGATGTTAGGAAGAAGTTTTTCACCATGAGGGTGGTGTGACACTGGAACAGGTTTTCCTGGGAGGTGGTCGAAGCACCACCCCTAGAAGTCTTTAAGGCCAGGCTGGATGGGGCTCTGAGCAACCTGATCTAGTGTGAGGTGTCCCTGCCCATGGCAGGGGTGTTGGAACTAGATGATCTTTGAGGTCCCTTCCAGCCCTGACAATTCTGTGATTCTATGATTCTTTTGGAGGCTACAGCCTACTCTTACAAACACCTCAAAGGAAAATACACTCAGACTTTCTCAGGCAATATGTCAAGCGATTTCCACAGTTGACGGCAACACAGAGAATGCTGCTGTTTCAAAAGCTTGTAAAAATAAGTGTGCTGGCAAGATGTCCCTTGCTGCAGCAGCATCATACATAAAGCAACCATAGCCCAGCACATCAAGAGCAATAGTTTCGGGTATTTCGGGGCCGTATTCCTCTGACAAATCCTTCTTGTTCAAGGTTCACCTTTGAGAAAGTGATGCCTCTGCAGACATTATTGTAGCTGTAGACAGATGAGATACTAATCTGTAGACAGTCAGTTTGGTGAGAGGAAGTCCAACCAAAACAGCTTCTCTGTTGTAAGTCTCATAGGATAGTTGGCATGAAAGGAAAAATGAAACCAAGATATAGCCTACCATTTAGAAAAGCCCTCCACAAAGGCAACAAAGAGCCAGCAGAACAGCATTTCACAGCCCATGCTAGAGGAACATGCTGCGAGGGTGGGTTGGACCATCAGTTTGTTACTGGCTGTTGCTCTTCCTTCCATAAGCTATTTGAATATTCCAGGGGAGAAATTCCTGTCTGGCTACAGAGGCCAGCAAGCTGCAGAACTGAAGTACTGCTAAATAAGCTCTGTCTTTGCAGTACAAACTCAGGCCAAATACAGCTGAGAACTGGGACTATAGTGCAGTGGAGAATCAGACCAAGTCTTTGCCTAGAGTCATAACAACAGTTTCTTTTTTATGTGGTCTATCCCAATTCTCAATACGTCCAGAAGATGATAAATAACAAAAAACTTGGAGCAGTTACCTAGTGAGTTGAGAAGGCCTTTAGTTAGTAGGACAAGGCCAATGAATCTAATGTCTGAGGATACAGCTCTTTCCAAGGAGAACAGAGGGCTCAGGATAGATACGCCATGTAGTCCATCCCTCTTATATTCAAGGAGAAGAGATCTTATCTGCTTGGTATACCACAGTCAGAATTATCACAGAGGAAGAACCCTTAACTGCCTGTCCGAAATTCAATACAGTGTTTTACTTTACGTGGAATCAGCTGTGTCGATCAGTCATTGATATTCATTCCTGAGCTACTAGAAAGTTCAACTGGTATTTCAAGGTGGCCTTAGTTCTTTTGTTTCTTTACAAGAACAACAACAACAACAAAATCACCATTTCTATGGTATTTTTACGCTTTTTTTTCTTTCCTCTCTTAGGAGAACATCTTTCTTGCTACATGTATTTTGAACACTGGAATATAATGGTTTCTTGTTTCAAATCTCTACTCTTGCTCTGTCATGTATCAGTTACACAGCTGATCCTGAACAGTTTCAGCTTCCACAGACCATGTCATCTAAGAACATTTAATCTGCTCTTGCTTTCCAAGAAGGGAGCAACACTGTTTTCAG
>WEIS01025996.1:0-19206 GCA_013389965.1 Todus mexicanus | reverse complement strand
ACTGCTCACAGAGGAAATATCTCTGCGTTGCTAACTCTGTACAACACATATGACAAGTGGGGTTTGGGGTTGTCAGCTGTCCAACAGCTTGAAAAGAGAAGCTCACCTTGTAAACCACCAAAACGTCAATCTTGACAGGAAGCCTGAAGTTAATTCTGGACATGGATTCTACAGCAAAGTTATGGGGGAAAAAAAAAATCACAAAAAGAAACAAAATAAATAAAGAAAGACACTTGCCATTACTTTAATAAAAAGACAGTCTATTTTGATCAGCTTTAGTGTATTATATGGTACATTACATGTCCTAATGAGGCATAAAACTGATTTCTTTCATTCCCCATGTCATGCAGAACTCTTTTTATCTTTAAAAATTGCTTCATACGCTGCCTTTAAATCACACTTGCATCAAGTGAAATGTCATCCTATAGTTTCTGAAATGTTCATTTTAAGAAATTAACTTCTCTCTTGGCTTGGTTCAAACATAAATTCAATTATAGAGACCATTTTATGAATTGGAGAAGACATCACTAATATCTTGTGTTATTAACATCTTTCCACATCTATCCTCAACACACAAAGAACTCATTTATTAAGACAACCCTTCTAGACTAGCTTGTTAAGCAAGCAGACCACCATCTACAAAAAGCACTCTTGAAATAATTAATATTACACTTCGGTGTTCATAAATGTAATTTAAACTGCTGTGAAGCAGCAAGGAGGAGAGTGTTTTCTCTACACAGCTTCCAGTCATTACTGATAGTACATATAATGGAAAAAACCCCCTTCAAACCCCAACATTACTCTTGATACTCAGTGTTTTGTAAGAGGGTTACTAACTACTGCCATTTCAATGACGATCCAAAGCTGTTTTCAGCTTAACAAGGACTTGCAGTGTAACTCCCAAACCATTCTATAGTCTGTAAAATGCAAATAAAGCAAAGGGAAAAATACTTACAGGATCTGTATTAACAGGGGAAAAAAATGGAGGCTTTTCTTTCAAACATGAAAGGATAAGCTCAATGATTACCAAAGCAAAGTAGATGTAAAATGTGGCAAACCTGAACCTTTCATTTACATGGCCCTAGAGGGAAAAAGAAACAGAGTAAATGATTGTTTTCATTGTACTTCCCACCCCCCCCAACACACACAGACACTCTCTGACTTTTTCACAGCTTCTTTTGGCAATTCCTTTCTTTCTCTACAGTTGAATACTGCGGAGTAGTTGCTAGTGGGAATTATCTTTCAAAAGTATTCATGTACTCCGTAAAGTGCCTAAGAACATGCTTATCTCCAAGCTTTTCATTAAATTATGTGAAGTTCAAAGTGCTTATACATCTTCACTGCATGCAGACACCCTCTGGAATCAGGGCTACATGACATCCTTTTAAATTACCTCCAGGGGTTCTTGCAAGATCACGTCTTAAGCACAGGAATTGTCAACGCAGATCAGAGAACATCCATTTACTTTAGTATCTTGTCACTGACAAGCAGTCAGCGTTAAATACTGTCAGAAGAAGCTGAAAAAAACCCCCACTGTATTGCATAATAACAGTTCCATCTGCTCGAGAGATATTTCCTTTCCTGCTGCAGTTGACTTCAAACTTCCTGCTGTGAGCATATATCCCTCGTACAGCTCTTTCATACCCTAACACAGTCGTGAACACTCTCATTGCTCACTTAAAATGTTTAAACCTTAAATGCAAGAGAAAGAATATTTGGTCCTCGGCAGTTGCAACAGGAGAAACATCACCTATACCCATCCTAAGGCTCTGCACCCATCACTTTAAATTGATTAAGGATTCAAACACTGACAGTCCAATATTTGTACTTATTCACCACTACTGCAGGTTTAAAATTCACTTTGAGTGGTGTTTGAGAGGGTCTCACCAGGACTGCAGCTGTTTTCTGAAGTTCTACACAGACTGTCATTTAAGGTTTAATTCAATCTCCGCTGGAATATTTACAGCAGCTTGGCATAGCAAAATCCTCGCGAAAAGGATAATGCTGCTAAGAGTTACCAGAAAGTATAAAAAAGAGAAATCACCAAACAATCAACACTGATTTCACTGAGGAGAAGCAATCACCTCCACGTTTTCCAAACACTCCTTTTCACTCCCAACCTTTGATGATCTAATCACTGAAGCAATCTGCTTTGCCCTACTTAGGGAATTTGCTTCCGTGAGGAACACAGCAACTTTCTTACTGTGGGAGAACCTGCTATGTTTTCAAACAGGGATCATAACAGTCCAGGTTTCTTTCCTCTCCCTCCAACTTTCTGTTCTCTATTTACAGCCCCAGTTGGACTCAAAACGCTGTTCTCAGCACATCAGGCACTGACAGAAGAAAGCCTATGGAGCTCTATAATGTGGCCAAGCTGCCTAAGCAAAAAAGGAATGTTGCATATTAAAATGTGTCATCTCCGATTACTAGCCATCCGTGGTTAAGCATGGCAGGAGAAGGGGGCTGCAAAAAAAAGGAAGGAAAAAGGAAAAAAAAAGAAAGAGTCTGCTCTAACATATATATGTTTATATACACAGAGCTGGTACAGCCCTCAGATGAGTATCAGGTTTCCAGCATAGCCTTGGGCGAAGCAAAATCTGCTTTTTGACATCGCGTGAGAAATCCCAGTTCCCTTCAAGTTACACAAGTCTGAGTCAAGGCAACAGAACCAAACTTCTCTTTCTGGCAAAAGCTGGGCTCAGCTCTGACTCCAGCCTGGGTGATTCATTCCCTCCCCAGAGATGTTAATGCCACATTTCCTGTTCTCCAGGTGCGTGTTACCTGTGCTGTTGTAGCCATGATCTTGGACCGGAAAGGCGCCACGGCGCAGAGGACAGACAAAAACCAGAAGATAATGAGCACTCCAGAGGATTGAACTCCTCGCAGCCTTTCATACTGAATAAGCAGTGTAGCTAACAGCTGTAAAAGTAAATACAGGAACACGTGAACGCAATCCTGTCCCACTGCTCCCATTATTCACACTCTCAGTTGGCAGCTCTTCCAGTCATCATTGACAACAGGACTGCTTTGAAATAAGGCCCCAATCATAACTTCACAGCAGACAGTGGCAAAACCTTTCTCTAAGGAAAGCATTGAATAACTTTATGAAATAATTTGCTTTTACTGTTTTCAGACTCCCACCTCCGGAATTCAATTTTTAAACCAGACTTTGCACCTAGGTCTAGGCACAATCCAATATCAGCCACAAGCGTTTTAAACAAATGGAAGAGCTGTCATTTTTTCTCCAGTCCAGATAGACAATCATGACTTGTCTAGAAAACAAGATTAAAAAAAAAAAAAATCTAACCGAGGGAAGTAAAACTAAATGGGTAAATTTTACTGCTTCATTTTTCATACAGCAGCCAGCAGCCTGTTAGTCATCCCAGGCAAAGCAAATTTGGTTTCTGTTAAAGGAAGTAACAGCCACCAGATAAGAGAGACAATTTCACAAAGTCCAATACAATCCTGAACACCACACAAGCCACGCTTTATCATAGCTCCCTGTTTAGGCAAAGTCATATCCAAATTCTCTCCACACCTGGTTCATGAGCCTGGAGAAACAGATGAGAACAAGGTGGGAGGCAGAACAATAAAGATTTGAATTTACATAGCTGAATCTACATCTGTAACTGCGGCCCTTCCAGTAAGCAAAATTTGCTTCCATAATAGAAGTACTAATAATTCAGGTAAGAGAGTACAGGATTAGGCAGCGAATGCAAAGGAATCTTTTTCTTCCTCTTTCATCCAAGAAAGAGTTGTTCTTATTGTTCACAATACACAGAAACAGCTACGAACCACAGTGATGCCGACGACCAGTGGAGTTACAAAATAGACTGGTGGAGGCGTTCTGTTTTGCAGGAGCTCATGGAAGGAGTAGAAGAGATCGGCCCAGCTCACAGACCACAGCAGGACACCAAACAGCTGAAAGGAGACAAACAGAAACAGGGCTAAGTAAACTCATCTCCAGGGGCAGTCAGAGGGCCAGCAAAACCATCAAGACTCACAGATTCCCAGGGAGACAAAGCTGTGTGAGCAGGACAACGCTGCTCTGCTGAGCTCATCAGCTGCAGCCAGGCTGATGGAACTGTCCCACTCTGTGCCCAAATCAAGACTCTCCTCTCAACTGCTTCCCGAGGCATTTGCAAACACAACCAGACGAAAGATAAGATTTCTCATGCTATATTCCAATATTTTCCCCATACTATTTTGTTTTGATTGGAAACACAGGCAGCATCCAGATTAAAGGCAGACATGCCCTAAAGCAGAAGCCTGGAAGTTTTCTCCAGGAATAACCCCAGCTCTCTCATGGCCCATGGAATGTGACTTGTTTGCTTTCCTTAGACCCAGCCACTTATAAACCAGAGGCGCTGCTGACACCAGCCATCTCTTATGCACAAGATGCCGATGAAATCACATAGCTATTGGGGGGGTAGAATGCCTTAAACATACCTTCTCGATGATCTAAGAGGTCTTTTCCAGCCTTANCTGGAGGTGTTTAAGGCCAGACTGGATGCCACACTTAGTGGCAGGGTTTAGCTGAGTGGTGGTGGTAGGTCCTAGGCTGGACTCGATGATCTCAGAGGTCTTTTCCAGCCTTCATTATTCTATGATTCTAAGCAGCATGGTTTGGGTGAATTCTCCTCTGCAGAGCAATCGACTCCTCTGTCTACGCAGAAAGGTGGCCTTGCAGGATGGATTTCCTGACAGATGAGTTATCCTTAGGTACCCTCCATTAGAAATCTGTATGAACATTGTCGTTTCCTATAAACGAGCTCTTTGTTTCCACCATAACGAGAGGGAATTTTCTTTAAACCCAGCAGCACAAATTTGGATACTGAACTAATGCTAAGAAAACTGCATGCTACTTGTGGAGCAGCACAGAGATCTTACCGTCTTGAACCTGCTCAACACGGACAGCACAATGTAGCCTCTCTTGTTGCGCTTTAGGTAAAGAAGATAAAAGGGTAATGCACTCCACAAATAAATGCTGGGGATCCACGCTAGGATGGTGTTCTGGAAACACGGTGTCAGGTCTGGATTATCGGTGTGTATTGAAAGATTTGAATCCTAGAAAAGAGATGAGAATTATTAATAGAGAAGCAGAAGTGCTGCCAACTGGAAGGTCTGTTTGAAGAAGTTGTATCCAAATTCTGCTGGAGTTAGCAAATGGCCTTAGTAAAAGCTTTCCAAGAATACCCATCCCAGCTACTTGTGGTTAATCTGCTATAGTCAAAGGGCTAAGTATGGTTTCAAATATTGGGCAAACCCTAGAAAGACAGTCTTCTGCCCGCCTGTATCTCAGAGCTGGACGTACCTCTTGTAGCAGACAAACCCCTTGTGTTTCTGTCTTTGCTAAGGCCTAGTTAGAGGTGCTGGTACCACAGCATTTCTCAGGCATTCCCAGCCTGGAGCGCAACTGCTAAACAAAGCTCTTGAGGCAAAGTCCTTGACTTGAGAACTCTTCCAGCAAGAATGTCCAGCACTGGCGAAAACTATCAGATTTACATCGACCATATGCTGACCTGGGAAAACCCCCTCCATTTATGACTAAAATTTTGCCCTTCTTACTCCTATGCTCCCAACTATAATTGCTTCCCGATTTTAAACAAAAGGTAAAAGGAATATATTGTGCAGGCAGGTAGGAATATGGGCTTTCTTGCCAACATTGTGAGCAATGCTTTCCACCTGTGACCTAGGCTACCACAATTCACAGAGGCAACTTGTACCGAAGGACTGGAATGCACCACAGGCAAACACACAGTTACAAGAGTTCAAACTAAAATACAAATTTCAGTACAGTTGAGGGGAACTTGGTTTCAATCAAACCTACTGGAAATTCACCACTGGCATTTCATTACCTGATGTGTCATCTTAAATGCGGTCGATAAACACGTACTTGCAGGAAATGTAAAGTTACTTTGTTGTGCAATCATTAACACGCAGATGATAAAACTAAGATACCCGTGGTTCAAACATGCCTTATCTTTGCACTAGAATCATTTACTTGCATCTAATTATTTTTTGGCTATGAGCTCTCCACAGAAACACGTTTCCGTTAAGCTGAGCCACTTCTCCCCACCCCTTATAAATGAATGATGGACTAGTCTGAATGTGAATTAAATCTTCAAAAGCGTTTCCAGCCCTCCTTTTATTTACCAATACAAAAGAGACCGACTGCTGAAAGCAAGGGTTGATTTTATGAGAACTGAAGAGCCACGGTCTGACGACAATCTTCTGATCGCGGTGATGATGTGTCCGAAGGGACACGCATCACTGCATCAATCCACATACACCCGAAAGAACTCCTCAGTGGAATGAAATTCAAAAGCCTTGGCAGGTTGCAGGATAGTTCGGTTCAACCATGACCAGTTTGTCTCTCAGTAGCTCAGCTCTGGCACAAATGAAAGCCCTGTCAGCGGAGAAGGCTGGTACAAATCCATTAGCTGTGCACCCTTCAAAGCCGCAGAGTTAGTGCCTCTCCAGCCAACAAACGGCTCCTTTGGAGGGACGCAAGCACCTAGAGCGGGCCAGGGGAATAAAACCATTCCCATTTACTCAGACAGGTTTGTCCAGACCTGGGGAAAACTTCAGCCACAAAACACCACCACAGGAGCAATTATACTGCAATTCAAACACAAGATCAAAACCAAACCAGCCTCACATCCAAACTATTTCTGCGTTCTCCTCCCGAGTGCATGTCTCTGGCATCAGAAAGGAAGATAACACTTGAAGAGCACCCATCTTTGGCTCATCATCAAAATATTTCAGCATCTCTAACACAATAAGCTCTCCCAGAAGCTACCCCACCTGGGGCAGGAGATGCCCTCTAGAAGTCTGGAGCTGAAGAGCTCTTTAGTTCCCAAGTAGGAGCTTATCTACTGCCACTTATTCAACAAAATACTAATTTCCTCTTTAAATTACATGTGGTTTAGCAGTGTCTTGAGCACGTTTGCAATCGTGCTCCTTTTGCTTGCTGGAAAAAAAAAATGGAAAAAGGAAAGCTGGGGAAGAATAGCAATAACCAGGCACAGAATAAAACAAAGGTGCTCTTTAAAGGAAAAGTTATTGGGAGGGAAAGCAGCACTCTTGATTTAAACCTTTCCTCAAAGACCAAAATGTCCAGAAATGGCTTTCTGTCTGACAGCCACCTAGAAACTGCCCCAGATGTCCATTAACTTTGGACTGAACACAAGCTGATTATTGTATCCAAGACACAGACTGTATGGCTGCCAAGCCATTTAAAGGTTTTCATTAACTCTTATTTAAACAAGGCAAAGGACTTGCATTTCTGAACACATAAATACAGCTGGCCGGAAAACAAAAATTCTGTCCTAAAAAACCCACAGAAGACACGGAGATTCGGTTGAATTATCCCTGAAAATAAAAGTGGAACCTTTCCAAAATTATGTGAAAGTCGAAGAAGCAGCATCCAACAAGAGCCTACGACTTCCATGGCACATGGGAGAGAGGGATGCGGGCTGAAGGAGAAACCTACGTCCAAGGTGACAGACCTGACTGCTGGCTATCTTGGGAATGTTTTCACAGGTCCAATTCCATCCTGAACCAGATAAAGAAGCTTTCCTGGAGCAGATCTGTTTCTGTAAAAAGTTTCCCTTTCAACAAATTGGTGCTTTCTGAGAGCAGACTCTTTTCATCTTTGAACACAATGAGAGGAGTTCCACAGTACCTAAAACACTTCCGTAGTGGAATTCCACACAAATTACTTGCTCTCCCTAAGACCAGACCACAGTGGACTAACGCTGCTATGCCATGTGCCATGTAGCAGGGACTCTGTTATGAATTAGTATCATTATTACTACTTCCAAATCTGGGAATCTGAAATTCGCACTTCTTACCAAGCTGGATCTGTTTCCATGGAGCTGGCAGTTCCACTTTATGGCTTTATAAATCACCACACTGACAGTGTATATTCCAACATCCGCTCCAACCCTAAACAACTCCCTTGGAGTCAGAATATGACATGAAGTCTCAGTACAATCTATCGTGACCAAGCCAACACTGTTAAATATTGTTAAATAGCCTTCAATTCAGCAGTGGAGTTATGGAACTACACCCTCGAGAACAAACACAAGAAGCAACGGCTGGAGGAACACACCAGCTCTTTGGCTCCTACCTTTCAGGCTCCTGCTTTAATCTGGCTTTGCTGTCCCATATTCTGAACTCTGACCTGGTAAGCAGAGCAGGTTTAAAAGCTTCTAGCATCCCATTCTGACTCAGGATGAACATACTCACCATGGGCTACTAAACCAGGCCTAACAGGCTGACAGACAGCACTCGTGTCCCTTGGCTCATGGCTCTGTGCTGTCCTAAAAGCCACTCACCTTCCTCTGTGCATGTCTCAGGGTCTCCTTCAATGGAAGACCACTAAAAACACTCTACAGGCAGCTCGATGATCCAGAGCTGAGGTGACCCATCAACAGGCATCTCACAAGGGGAAATACTCAGCAGCACATGTTGGCAAACATCAGTTTCTCTAAGAAACTCATCGCAGGGAAATTGCACCAGCCAGCGTGTCCATCACAGCTAACATCACTATTGGTTCGCTTCCCCACAAGTGAGTTTTAAGAGCAGTAACCTGGGTTCTCTTCCTAATCAATCCTCCCGCTGTGCTCTGGGGTTCCTCTAGTCTGCCAAGAGCTCTGCGGCAACTGTCCGCAAGCAGCAGCCGTTCCTTGGATGCGGTATCATGGATCAGGTTGAAGGCTCTACCGCTAAGATACAGCACTGCAGAAATACCAGCCCACTCTACCGAACTCCCTGGGCACACATTTTACTTAATCTTCTAATAATGCTTAAATGCAACACCAACAACCATGGAAAAAAGAGATTAGAGATGCTTGTTACAGCTTCACAGCAGACAAGAGATCTCCTGGAGTCTACAACTCACAAATTAGTGGGGCTCTGTTCATCAGTTAAAAACAATGGCGTTGTCCCTTGCCACAGCTTTGCAATCATACCCATCACTCCAGACTTTGGATAAACAGGACCATTATATTAAGGGCTATCTATGCAGTATGACTTATATTCAGATGAGCAGTTTTAAATACTTGATCTTCATGTAAGGGAAGGTATTCAACAGAGGAAGCTCTGAGCAGCATTAAATCTGCCCTAATATTTAGCACTTTGTTACCCTTCCCCTCTGGAAATGCACGCTGCTATTGCAAAGGCCGTTCTCAAAACTCATAATGCCTTTTAAGGAAACTGAAGTTCAATCCAACATATCTTGGGTTTCTTGCACATCATCCCTTAGGGCTTTCCAAGAGAAGGGGGAGCGAACAGAAAGCCTAAAGCTAGGCTGAAAAACAGGAACAGGGGAATTCCTGCCTAGCCCTTTCCCAAACACCAAGGATGATGTTAATAGAGCCTGCTGAGAAAGACCAGCTGGGGTTCTGGTCTTAGGTTTAAGCCTAAACCAACTCCTACGCCACTACAGAAGCTTAAAATGAAAGTGCCTCACACTGGCTTTACCCGGGATACAGCTGATGCGGCAGTAATGCTCCTCAAAGAGCCGGCAGCGGAAAGCTTCCAGACCCTAGGGAAGCCTTACAGCATCTTCTGCAGTCTCAAGCAGTTATCTCCACTGAATGGATTCATTAACACGGGTTTCTCTCTGTGTTTCTACAGCGCAAAAGGAATTGGGAAAAGCACAGGAAACACACATTCATTCTTTATCTGCTGGGAAGGTGAAGGCCACCGCGCTGATGTCATTGACACTCTCCCCAAGGTTAATATCTGCCACATTTTTCATTCTGTGCCAGTTATCACTAGCTGGCATGTTATTTAAGATTAAAACTCAAACTGGAAAGCTGACTGGGAAGGTACACATAAAGAGTAAAAGATAAGGAAGTGAGTAACTGAAAGTAACACCACTTCCCTGCAGTAAAGAAGCATGGAAAGGGGATCTCCTGTAGAAGAATTTGTTAGTGAAAACTTTTAACGCAGAGGAGAATCTTCCTGCCCTTCTTTCGCCCCTGGGAAATACCCCACCAGTGAGTTTCACTTGCACAGCCTGGCAAAATAAAAGGAAAGAATAAAGAAAAAATTATAAAAATACAAAAGGGATATTTTTCTCTTAGCTTTACTCCTCCCAGTAAGGAGGATGGCTCTGCGGTGCCTCTGAACCACAACACCAGAAACTAGCCTGAAGCTGCACCAGGGGATGTTTAGTTTGAAAGCTCTTCCTCACAGAAAGGAGGATAAAACACTGGAATGGGCTGCCCAGGGAGGTGGTGGAGTCACCGTCCCTGGAGGTGTTTAAGGACAGACTGGATGCCACACTTAGTGGCAGGGTTTAGCTGAGTGGTGGTGGTAGGTCCTAGGCTGGACTCGATGATCTAAGAGGGCTTTTCCAGCCTTAATTATTCTATGACTCTATGATTCTATCAGGGCTCAATCTGAGCCAGAGCACAGGCTTCATCTCGGCCTCTCCATGTCCCACCTCCCACTTCTAGCTCATGTCCACCTCCTTGGCCTGGTCCCTGTCGGGAAACTCCTCAGGGCAAACAAATGCAAACAAGCTGTGCGCTCCAGGCCCCACAAAGGCTGCCAGTTTCAAATGACCTGTTCAGAGCAATATCATCCAGAGGAACAATTTCACCTTTACACACAGAAGGAGTAACATGCTTCATTAATCCCCAGGAGCTGCTGCACAACTCATTTCCTTCACCTGATTCCATGAACAACCTGCTCACTCCTTTAAGGGCAAGAGCTAATGACATTCTCCACTGCAACACCACAGCGATACGCTCGGAAAAAAGGTGGGGTTGAGAGGACTTCAAGCATTTATAGCACAGCATGAACCACACAGTTAACAACCAGAAACAGTATTTTTCTGTTTACAAAGCACTCCGCAAGATACCTACATCAGCGAAGGACGCCATGCAGGATGATGAACTTTCTTTCCCAGCAGTAAAAGGATTTTTAGTGGCTTATTTGAATGGATCAAATAGACCTGACACAAGTTCATTGCCTGTATGAGCTCGTTTATGGTCGTGGAGTAACTAGTCACAGGTTTTTTGCTTCAGTTGAAGTTTCAGGGTACAAACTGAATCAACCACGCAATGCACTTGAGAACTGTGGCCCAGGCATCCAAAAATCCAGGTGTGGGTTTAGTGACAAGAGTTATAAAATCCAGTAAGTTTCTATTTGCTTTCCTTGCAGTTTTTGAGTTGTAAGGTTAGAAGTTTAGAGCTTGAACAAAAATGAGGCAGGATGAAAAAAAAAACCAGGGTTGTGTTCTGCCACAGCCATGTGAGCCTGGGAAATGGGGCTTTCAGAATAGCATCTGTAGCTTAAGAGATAGTAAAGTGAAAGCTGACCCCAGTAAATATATGCATTTAAGACAACATACAGCTCGAGCAAAAGTAAAATCCACCTGCTTCAACTGCTTTAGTAGCGGTCAGTCTTCTTGCTTCGACAGAGAGACATTTATTGACTTGCAGAGAAGGCAGGGCACAACCACGGCAACCACACAGGTACAAACGCAAACAAGAAGAAAAGGAAATAGGATTATTCGAAGAAAGCCCCTGACTGCATTTAAAATTGATCAAAGCTACACACTGGTGCAAAGAAAACTTGCTGTTAACTGCACCATCAAAGACCTCTCCTACGGCCTTGTGCAAGCGCAAACCAAGGAGCAGGCTGCCCTGTTTCAGCCCAATATGCTGATGGGTGTGGGGGAATATCCTTAATTTGGGGCATCACATCTCCTTTGAGATGAAAGGAATTGGGTTACTTGAAGGCTCATAATGAATGGAGCTCAGTTAAGAAGAGGTAGGAACAGCTGAAACAGCTGCAAGTGAGACAGCCCCTGCTTTATTTCCTCCCTTTCCCACCCTGACTTGTCCATTTTAAGCCAACTCATCCAGTTGGGCTGCTGCACAATCCTAATAAAAGCGATTGTCAGAAAGCAAATTGTCTGCAGCGCTGCTCTGCCACTCGGCCTGCCTAGCGGGAGCTGGGACCGACAAATTGACTGCAGCGCTAATGAGATTTTAGTGCCTGGTGAAGGGTGGCTTGAACATGACAGCAGTGTGGGAGTTCGGGGGGCAGGACACAAAGGTGATGTGCCATCTCAAGAGCTCAACGTGGGTCACACTCTTCAGCCGCAGGGACGCTCATTAGGGGAGCGCCAAGTCAAACGCAGCAGCAGGCTAGAGGGCAAGGATGGGCTCGGGGTGCTAACGAGCTTTAATGCCAAGATTAAGCCTGGTTTATCACTCCCAGAACTGACCTAAGCTCACCTAACACAGAGGAACGTTACACTCAAGCTATGCTCTCGGAGTTAATTTGCACAAACCGCTCTCATCTCTCAGTTCGCAATTTATTTTAGTCACTTCTACTCAGAAAAAGAGTGAAATCCACAGCCTGGCCCTAAACCACAGCAGGAGCTTCCAAGAGAAAAAGAGCTTGCAAAGCGCAACTACAGGTAGCATCAGTGGGAAACATCTCCCCCTACTCTGTCAGCTCTCCTCTCTTTTCTTCTTAGAGCAAAGGCTGGCCTTCAGTGTTGTGGAGCCAAAAATTTCAGAGACAAATAAAAGATGGGATCAGGTGACTATGGAAAAGGAGTATGTTCATCAGAAGAATCAGAGCAAAGGCAGAACCGTCCTAGTATAGTGTTTTTCTCCAAACCAATTCATGCACAGCTTCTCTCCAATATCAACTAAACCTAAAGCTTAAAACTTTTTAACACCCTATTTCTAACAGAATTGTGTTTAGCTAGGATCTGTACAAGCACCCTGCAGCTGAATTCACCTCCCCTTACTGTAATAAAAAGATGATAGCCAAAACATGAAGATTTTTTTCCTGTTTATTTTTCCATGTTTCCAAAGGTACATAATAACAAAGGGAAATGAAAGGAAAGAAACTACACGGGTAAGAGGTGAGGAGATCCTAGAATACAAGTCACTCAGCTGGGGGGAACAGAAGAGAGAGCAAAGGAAGAAATAAGAATTTCTTTCTTTTTTCTTTTTCTTTTTCTTTTTTTTTTTAAGTATGTAAGTGACAAATGTATTCTCAGAAAGTTCTGGAAAGAAAAAAAAAGAAATTATTACTTCTGAAACTAAATGACTTTCACGTTTGAAAGAACTCCTGTGAAACAGCTTTTCTTCTCTCCCTCCTTTATTACTTATTCCGCTCTAATTCAAAGCTTTATGACAGCGGCATGTGACACTACTGTAAATGATCTATTGCATTGACTTCACCTCTCACACCTCCAGGAGATTAGCACGGGGACAAGGTGCCAGCTCCCACGGGCCCAGCGCGGAATCAAGGCTGTTGGTTGTCCAAAAGCCTGAACACCTTGCTGAGAAGATCTCTGGCCGCTGCGCTCTCCTCCAGCTCAGCCAAACCCCACGCGGCTGGAGAGCGACCCGTCATACTCGGTATCAGGAGACAAATGGGCTATTAGCTTACTGGAAAAATCAAAGATCCCATTTAATAGGTTTCTCAAAGGCATTTTTTTTAAATTAATTTTTAAACAGTAATAGTCTCTTCATTTTAATGCATTACAAATTTACAGATGTAGAAAGGAAAGGATTATATCTCAGTGGTACAGCGATTTGACTACCAGGTAGGTTAGGCCCATCTGAAAATGCTTTATATTCTCAATTGCAGCGATTAAGGTAAGCTCCATTTTAAGGAGCTCTTCGTGTGATTCAGATTTTGTTTCAGATGTTCTTTTGAGGATGCAAACTTTACAGTATTCCTAAGTCCCAGACACTACATCTACCAGCTACATCATTTAAGCTAAAATGGAGCTGTGACCAGAGGTGAAGAGTTCTGCTGAGAGATAAAGAACACATATGACCTTCAGTTTAGCTACAGAGAAAAAGAAATCTTGCTGTGGGGTTCCTCCACTGAAGCAAGGTGGGACCTTGCCCCCCACCATCTGCCGCATCTCAAAGCACCTGCAAGTTTTACTGTGCTACTCCCAGGAAACAGAAGGGAGGGAGGGATAAGCAGATTTTTGTGTCCAGAAGATCTTTGTGAACCATCTCTCACAAAGCCACGGTGCACTTGTGCAAAAGAAAGATTTTCCTCCCCTTGGGTGTTTTTCAGAATTGCTACTGAGAATTGTAGCAAAGCCTCCATCACGCTGGTCAGATATTGGTGGCGACAATTTAATCAGCTGTCCCCATTCTCCTGCGCTGTTTGTTTGGCCCATCAGTGTGTTGTGGTTTGAAGAAAATGGCAACGACTGCTCTCCTCGGAAAACATCAACCATCCGATTCACATATTCTACTGAAATGAATGTGATTTGCATGAGCTTCATTAATTGACACTGACATGGAAGGACTCCACAGATCCTTAATAGTGGCAGCTTTCACTGCTACTGATTTTTGCTCACAACTCTCAAATCCAGACATTGACTTTCCCCAACAGATCCAAACACAGTCTATTATGCCGTTTATACACAGATGAATGATAATAGGTCCTGGATAATACTCCAAATCTAACGATAAATATTTATAGTATTCTTGACATTGAGAATCTGAAGCCCAAATCCTTCAGCAACAGCTTCCATTCAACTCCATTCAAGAATCCTGAAATCGTGGGAGGATTTGACCTTAAGTACTTAATCGCTTTTCAATTCAGTTTTCAACACAGCTACCCTTTGAAAGAGCATAACTCCACAGATCTGATATCTGAAGAGACCATTCAAGTTACCTGCTTTGATCCCCTACTCAACGTGAGAAGGAACAGATACCTGACAAGATCATTTGTGAAGAGATTTATAGAAGAGGGACTCAGTTACCTGAATTTGGATGCAGTTGACAAAGATTTAAACACAATACACATCTCTGCATAATATCTATAAGCACTGAACATTCTCTGCTTATCACGTGTGGCAGAAGAGGGAGCTTATATATAAGAACTGGCAGTCTGGGCCACACCATCCCACAGCTGAATCCCTCCTTTTGCCATGACTTTTCACTTCACTCTTCCTCTGCTGGAACTAATTTAGTTGAAAATATCACGGAATAAGGGGAACTCAATGTTTTATTATTAATTTAGGGCCAAATCACCCAAGTTGCAGCGTTGTTGTGGGGTTTTTTTTAAATGAACTTGGACACGTTACAGGAAGTACATTGTTACCTTCCTTGAAGAAACAGTTCTTCCTTACTACAGTTACCCTAAGTCATCTTGAACTACAACAAAATTAAGGATGATACATGATGAAGCAAAAGGCGAAATTATGCAGAGGGGAGACTGGTGGCACTCTGAGGCAAGAGAGCAGGAACTTGCATTTCCAGAGAGCAGCATGACTTTTAGCCCAAATCTACCAAGATTTCACAATGAGTCAAGGTGAAGGAATATCCACAAACCTAAAGGTTAAAGGAGTTTGTATGAGACTATCTCAAAGACAAGGCTGAGGTATTGTTTACTTTTGAGAGTTGCTGCAACTTCCTCTTGAATTACTCAAGAGCCTCTGGATGAAGAAGGAGGCAGCACTCCACGTGGGACAGGGAAAAAGAGACATCAGTCAGGATACCAAGACACCGGGTAGGCAAGGAAACAGAGCTCTGTCAGCAAAGCAGGATCAAAAGGAACACGCCTGGATTTCATCCAGAACTGACTAGAAGTTGTGGTCTCCCCTTTGAAGCGCTCTATCACTTGTCCTCCCATTTCCTATTTATGCTGTTAAAAAAACCCCAACCCAACACCAAAACCAGAAGCTGCTGCTTAAGCCCAGGCACTTAGTCTCTCTGTAGGCTAAGGTGTTTGTAAGACCCACCATCTCATCAGCACCCAAGCACTGCAGCGCACCTAACGTCCTCCCCTCACAGCAGCCTTCATGCCATTGCTCACCCTGAGAGTCCGACCCGCAGAAAGACAACACGTCTTTATACTGGCACAGAATTTGGTTTTCTACGTTCATGTTGTTTAGTTGCTAGGTCAAAACACTTCTGCAGGGAACACTCACTCCCCTGGCAATCACTTCATGCTCCTCTTGGAGGAACCGCTCACATCTTACTACAGCGGATGACACAAGCAACAAGTAAGTGATAATTCATCAGCATTCACTTCTTAAATACAGAGATTGTGGGTCATGTTAATTGGCATATCTACCTGGCACACTTCCTAGCACATGGGAAACATGTGACACAAGAAATAGGAGGTAATTACGGGCAATAGTAAATAACACACCTGAGGACTGCCTCGTGTGGGTATCTCCTATCACGTTCATCTCCCGAAAGACATTTATCATGGGAACGCTGCTAGGAGATAGTAACAATTGGCTTCAAATCATCAATTATAGTAGACAATATGTTTTTAAGTGTTCAGATGAAGAGATTGCTCATACCACATTTAGAAAAAATAATATTCTGGTTGCTCCTCTTCTATATATAAATACCCTACATTTGTATTAGCGATTTGCTGATTCCACGCTCAACATGTAAAGCAGTAGCTGGAAGCCAGAAATTTTTGCAGATTTCTAATGCGACCCACGGTGTTTCCTTTAGTTTCTTATTTCTAAAATGGGTTGAACAGGAAATTACTTTCCCTCTGCACAAACACAAAAACCCCAACCTGCTGAGATTTCCAGCAAAATTCCCCACCCTGTGTCAGGGTGAAGAGTTGAAACCGTAACACTTTCAATAAGCCGAAAAACTCCAAGATAAGTCAATCATCTGTTAGAGTTGATATATTTCAATGTAAACATTTTCATGAGCTAATTCTGAGCTGTTTTGTTTTGATTCTGACCCCCTTTTAACAGAACAGTATTGTACTTGGTTTAAACTCCAAAACAAAGAACTGTTTCAATTGGAGCAGCATGTTTCCTTTCGCTCTAAACAGTCTTAAAATTGACGCCACTGTGTCATTCCCAAATATCTAGACTTACTTTGACAAAATATGGGGAAAGAGTGAACTCCACCAGCTATGAAAAAGCAAATGTTAATATTGCTTTACATTTTATCAAGTTCTTGATCTGAGCTGCAAAGCCGCACACCATCAGGTTGTGTGCACAGGTCAGGAACTGCCTTTCACCTTGTTCTCCCTTCTTCAAGCCTTCAGCAGTGTGAGAAACCCCAACTTTTGTGGGCATATTTCAGAAAGAAGCCTCTAGCCGCGCTTTCTCAGCGAACAGCATGTCCGCACAGCAAATCATTTCAAGGTGACTGCCATCTACATGGTCATCACTTGAAATCTCTCACAAAACCAGCTCACTCTGTACACTCCTGCTAACAGAGAAAATACCACCATTTACGGAAAATAGAGGGTAAGATTCTTGGTCACTGAATCCAGCCTGGTGGTCACGGGGTCAAGTGCTCCATTTCACCTGGTTATTGAGTACCACTTTTCAAAACAAACACATAGAAGGTTGTTCTGACTCTACACGACTCTGATCTACATTTACTAAGTAGTTTTCCCATTTGCCTAAGGAAGACTGCTCTTCTCTTTCCCATCAGTGGTCTTTTATCTTTTAGTAATATTTTCTATTGAGATATGTGATAATTACACACATAAAAAAAGTTTCTGGAGAGCCTTGACATCTTCCCTCTCAGCCTCAGACAGAAAATGCACTCCTCTGCCAAGCCAAATACCATGTTTCAGATGAACTGACATGAATCACATTTGAACTATTACTTCAAGCAAGGCTGAAGGTATGTTTTGGTAATTATTATTTATGTTTTGTTAAACACATTCAGATCTCTTCATCATTTATGCTGTAAATAAATGTTTATTAATTCAAGTATCTTCCCCAGATTACCTTTACACTGCTTCCTGTAAATCGAGTCTTGAAAAGTCTTGGCCATCTTAAAACCAGGATACACTATTTGAGCATCAAATACACCAGGCACAGCACCACAGAGGGTCCTGTGCTGCATGAAGTACAGAGTGATACACTTGCTACACACTTAAAACCAGCAAAACTGCCCAAACATTTTACAGGAACGTGTCAACAAACTGGTATCAAAAGCTTTGGCCACAAAGAATAGTTGTCCTACAAGCCGTCCCTGAGAAGCTAAGACACGCTTCTTGAGGCAGTCAATAAACTAGTGAGCAGTGTTGATCTGTTTGTGCTTGTTCCTGTTCTATAAGTGTTTATAGTAGAAGTACGAGGTGAAATACTTGTTTGAGCAAGCTTATCTGCCCACTGTTGTAGCAGAGAGATGCAGAGCACTTGGAAATTAAATCTGAAACTGAACAAAGAAATGTAAACAAGGGGCTTGGGAGTCTAAATCCTCTTTTAAAAAATAATATTGGGAGAGTTTTTGGAAGGCAATTAGTTATCTGAGGATGGAGCTCAGTATTAAGCCAGTCGCTTGCTGTAATTTAACAGCTTTCTAGCAGTGGTTACTCCTCAGGTGTTCCTTTTCATTCCTGCTCATCTTCCTTTGAAAGAACCAAAGTAAGAAAAAGGTACATTTATTGGAGGGCAGCCCCATATTCACCGTACACGCTCAACTCCCCACAACTTCCCACGGTCTGAAGCAGCTTGCCCACATGGAGCAGGGCAAAGCAGCTCCCTGTACCTTGGGGAAACACTGCACGAAGGGCTGCCAACAGCCGCCACTCACACCCTTCACCATCCGAGCACACATGGCAGCGATTTCCAAACTTTCCTGCTTGCACACCCAGCGCCTCCTGCAATCAGCCTCTCCAGAAGGGCTCCAAACCCTAACGACAGTCCCTGCAATCCTGCCAGGCTTGTGGCCACCCTGGGCTGCCGGCAACCCATCGCTCTAAGCACTTAGTAGGGAGCACCTTTCCAGGCTGAAGAGCAGCAAGACTAAAACAGGGATCCCCAGAAGAAAGCAACAGGTTCATCTCTGTGAGCTCCAGAGTTAGAGCTGGAAAGAGAAAACCGGCACCTCCT
The DNA here is from genome assembly GCA_013389965.1 of Todus mexicanus. Taxonomy (NCBI): domain Eukaryota; kingdom Metazoa; phylum Chordata; class Aves; order Coraciiformes; family Todidae; genus Todus; species Todus mexicanus. The sequence continues at coordinate 356 of WEIS01025996.1, read as the reverse complement.
GCGGGACGGGGGGAGCTGAGCACGGCCGGGGGTCCCCTGGGGGAGTCTTGGCTCTGGTCTGGAGATGCTGAATCACCAAGGAGAAAGGTGCTCCCGGTCCTGCCCCTGGTCCTGCTCCGGAGACGGGAGCGGGAAGAGCCCCCGGGACCCCCGCCGGGGCTCGGCAGGCACGGGCAGGATGGGGCTGAGCCCCGGGACACCCTTCCCTGCCCGGCCCTGCCCGGCCCCAGCTCGGCCAGACCCCCCGGGGAGGCTCCCGGAGCGGGGGCGGCGCTTCCCCCCCGGGACGAGCCCCGCAGCCGGAGCCGAGGGCTCCGCTCCCCCCGGACCCGAGACCCGCATCCCCCGACCCCGCT
>WEIS01025980.1:1852-15853 GCA_013389965.1 Todus mexicanus | reverse complement strand
GGAAAATGTATAAATATTTATTTTCCTCCCTTAAAACCTAACCTTCTTAATATAATCAATATTTCTATCTAGCAGGTCTCTTCAATGAGAGCTCAGCTGCGCTCTCATTCTACCTCTTGTGCCCCTGATATTGCTGTGTTGTTTCTGGGTTTATCAATGACAGAAACAAAGAAGAGTTAATCATCTCTACACAGATTTCATTCCTAAGGACAGGCTCAAAGTCCATGAACACATAATCTTCTGCAAATCAAAACCTATTCCATCTTTTGCAAATCAAAATCTATTTCTCTTTTTCATGCATCATTTACAATCCCAAGATGATGTACCGCTAGCATCACACCTGTATTTTAGTTCTTTCTTCCTGATTACCCATACTTCAGACAAAAAAAAAGCACAGGTGACCTTTACTTTTTTTTGGTCTCATATTTTATCGTCTTTTTGTCTTGTTTTCCTTTGCTTTGCTTTTCTATCTAAAGAACTGAAAGAGAAATCCTGGTTTAAAAACTGCAGCAAAAGATCACCTCGACATGGTGTTATTCGCATTTTGGCAGAACAGACCTTAAGAATGGTAAAACACCAAGAAAGAAGAATGCACCCAGTTTTCAGTTGCTGGGATTAGACAACTCACCCAGGAGAAACACTGTGAACTGAGATCCCTTTGAGTCTCAGATTATCCATGTAAAGGCTAGACCTTGCCTGGTTTGTGGACAATTTCTCCAGCCTCTCTGACTACAAGCCTGAAGTCAGCAGCAGTGTAGGCTTGGGCTGCCTTCCTTTCACCACCCTCTGAGTAGCCCAGTCACCATTCCTGTACCCTAGGTTTTAAGTACTGCACTAGCTAGTCAAAAATAGCGGAAGGGGTATAGTCAAAAGCCTTTGTCAGCCTGACTGGTGTAAGCTGCCAAGACGATACCTACTTTTTCAAACATCTGAATAAATCCTCACAGTCATTGTCTCCTGCAACTCTTTCTTCAGCTCCAGCTGCAGTGGATATATTTTCCTGAGCTTCCATTACTTTAAAGAACATACTATTTTCCACCACCTTAAACCCATTGTCTACCCATTTCTATACTAACTATGTGCTATGAGCTCTAGATTCTCAATCTCCTTACAGGAAGGTGCACAAACACTCCAACCATAACATGCACTACCCAACCTCTTGGTAACAAACAGGTTGACTGACAAATTTAGGTTCTGATGACAGTTGCATTTTAACAATTTATTAGCCCTGACTGGGTTTGTAGCTCTTGCGCTAATAATCTGATGTGCATAGCTTTTGACATGCTCCTCCCCCCCCAACTCCGGTAGATTATGTTAATCTCTAATTGGATGTGGCTTCATTTGCATTGCTCCTGTATGTTATGCAAAACATTTGTCCTCTAATATGTTCAGATGTATCACTTTTCAAGACTGGCCTTTGACATTTGCAGAATACAATTTGCTTTATGGCATCATGAGGTTTTTCCACAATGAAAAAATTCAACTGTAGCAAAACACTTCTCATGTTTCTGAATGCTAATATTAATAAAAGCTTAAAAAATTAGCACAGTGATAGACAGCTGCCCTCCTGCTTGTCCTTCTTCATTCCAGTCAACTCCCATGGATGAAAAAAAAATCAAAGACATATTAAGGAACAAGCATTTTTTTCTTTTTCAGTTTTTCCACTGCTGTCAACTCGTTGGAAAAGCCAAGTCTTACAAACAAATAAACAGGCCCAAAGTTTAATATGGATTCTTTTCTATAGCCTTTCTTCTTACACCCACCTTCTCTTTTTCAAGCTGAGAGCACTACAGCACCGTTAAAAGCTTAAGCTTTTGATCTCTGTGCAAATAAATGAGCTGAAACAAATAAAACCCAGTTCACAGGAGACTTTCAAGACATCTGGTGGAGTTATTTTTCTAAATAATTAGACCAAGTGGTGGTGTAATTCCCAGTTGAAAGGTGCCTTCATGCTAGGTATCCAGTTATTTCTCAAAGCCATCAAAACAGCAGTAAGTCCTCCTTCTCTCCTTGCATGTGACTCAAACTGTACTGATCACGAGTCTTCGCAAATGGGAACAATCACCTGTTTGATTTACGATAGTTTATTACACAGTTTTAAATCATTTTTTTGTTTTGGTGCTGTGAAGGTCCAGGTTTTGTTTTCTATAAATGCCAAGTGGGATTTCCAGTATTGACTGAGGAAGGATGAGGCTCTTGTCTTCCTCTTTTTTTTTTTTTCCCTTTCTTTTCCTTACTAACTTACTGTAGTCCTCCTCCTTCACGCAAGCTCCACGGAGCAGGCAGAAAATTCTAATGGAATAACAGCCAGGCACTTGCTCTGGATCAACACACTGCTTTGAACCGTGCCCAGGCTTATTTTCTCCTCCTTTCCTGCTGGAAGCTGTGTAAATTTCTCCTTTTCTCTTTCCACATATCTCCCAAAGAAAGCATAATTCTAGGAACAACACAAATGCTTTTCTCCACTTTGGGGAGAAAGTGGTTCTTAGTCTGTGACTATGATACAGTGCAACCACTGGGAATTTGTGACACTGGGGAAGTAAACCGAGGGTAGACCTGGCTGAGAAAGCAATTCCCTTTTGGTTTTGCATGGTTTATCTATTTTGGAGGGGTTTCAAAGCATGCTTCACTAACTGACCTGGATACAGACAGCACCTCTGTGCTTTAACAGCTCATGTTCAGTAGCGACAGATACAGAATTCACAGATGTAGCAAGAGTAAAGTAGCTGCTGCATGAAATACCTGCTAGATTACAACAGTGGACTTGATGTTAACGCATTTTAGTTCTCTTCCCTCTACAATACAATGCAAACTCACCAGAGGTTTCATCTACTCTCTCATCCACCACGTGGTCCTTCTGATGAACCCATTCACTGTTGCATTTAAAATAGATCTGTGTGGCTGGGCTTGCTTTGCAGTAAAGATTCACAGGCTTGTTCTTCACAATGTAAGCCTCTTCAGGTTCGATGAGGAAGTGGGGCAATGGCTCTGGAGGATCAGATGGAAAAGTTTCGGGAAGCTCATGAAAAAAATCATCATCTGTAGCGAAAAGACAAAAAGCACAAATGAAACAACTGAAATTCAGCTGGAAAAGACTTACAAGCCCTTTCTGAAAGTTTCAAAAGGGGTGCACTTTTCAAATAAAACGTTATCTTAGGAGCATTCCTAGACTCAGGCTTAAATGCACTGCTGTTTTCAGACTCAAAGAAATTGTTCTTTACATCCTAAGCTCTCTTTCCCCTCCGTGATGCGACAGGGATGTGCACACCGACGTGCCTGGCAACGGTCCTTTGTTATCATCCTTGGCAATACTAGCAATAAAGTATTATGTTAGCGCTTGGGAGAGTTGCCTGCAAACCCGTAAAAAGAAATAATAGAAACTTTTGGAAGCTTCAAGGTCACACTTTTCAATAGTGACTTATCACACTGTTTAATCAAGTGCATGCACATAGCTTGTATTGGCTGAGGCCAGTACAAATAGGAAATAGCGCCTTTCGTTACAGATGAGCAATCTGAAATCTGCTCTAAGGGCAAAAGACTAAATGCAAGTCCAGTCTATGCTGTTTTGTTCATACTCTGCCTCTCCTGCTATGACTGCTAATGAAGGCACCAAGCTATGCTTTATTTACTTTGTTTGTAGTACGCTGGGCTATGCAGTCCTCACTGTAGAGAGGAACTGAGAGCTGGGACACCTCTCCGGTGTTGCTGGTACTGAATAAAGGTGATGTAGGAAGTCCAGAGAAGGAGGAGAAGAATCCAACACACAAGAGGCAACACTGAAAACACCTAAAACGCTACTTGCCTTTCTTTCTCCCTCCTTCTTCAATAAATACCCCTTTAAAGCCCCTCTGCCCCTTTTTGCTGAGGAACTCTTCATAGCAGAAAGCACCAATTCAGCAGAGAATAACCGTCTTCCCATCCACCTCCCTGCCTGCCACCAGTGCACAAGAACATCCAAGAGGCTCCCAGTCTCAAAGCGGTGGCGGTGCACCAACTACTGCCAGATCCACCAGCAGCAAGCTGACAGTCCTGGAGGCCTTATTCAATCACCTCCTTTCTGCCTCTGAAGCAGTTATTGTTATACACAGTGACGGACATCACTGATGATCAATAAAACACCAGAGAACATCAAACTGAAAATACTGGGAAGGCTCTACCTGCTCCCTGCCAATCTTCATGAAGGTGAAATGTCAGACAACCACCTTCCTGTACCAAAGACATACCCATGCAGGTTGTGTCCAGAATTACAAGGGGCGTGAAAGGCTCTGCTGCCAGCCACTGCTTTTGCAACAGGAGAAGAAACAACAGTTAATAGATGAAGGAGGCAGGGAGAAAAGGCGGTATGATCCCCATCCACATCACTATATGGAGGCATACCGTATGTCTTTATCAGTAACAGCAATACCTTATACAGAAAAAGATTTTGTGACTCTCTTAACTATTTATGAAGAGAGCATATGTTCACCAACTGGGTTGGGTTTTTTCCCCTCTTCATATTAATTTAAAAATACTCCTGCCTTTTTGGGTGTCTCATTTTAAGAAGAATAGTAGGTCTGAATCACTGCCACATCACTCCCTGAGAGCTAATAGAACTGAACTGGTTCAATGATAGAAAAGGCCACTATATAAGCCTTGGCATTTTTCTAGCAAAGGGAAAATCTGTGACATTCTTTAACAATTCAATTTCCATCACCAACTAATCATCTAAAAAAAAAAAAAAATCACTTTGCCATCCTTGCTTTGCTTTCTGCAGTTCCCTTTTTACTTTGACCACACCAGCCTCCTTTTTCTGCAATCCCTTTTCCTCTCCCCATTAGGCATTTCATCCTTGCTCTGCTTCGCTCCCCAATTTTTTCCAAGAAGAAAGACAAGTTAAGAGTATGTCAGTGGGAGCCCACATTTGGTTTCAAGACAACAAAACATGTCTGAACTGAAGTGAGAGGTTTTTCAGTATTCCTTATCCCTTCCTATACACATTACCTCCTCTTCCTCCCTCCCTCCCTCTCACACGGCTGCTCCATAGACATCCACAACACAGAAACATTAGAGATGAATCATTTCCCCTGAATTGCCACAGGACATATCTTTTTCTTCTGGTCATTTAATTGCAAATCAGTGAGCAGACAGATGGAAACTAACAAAGCACACATATGTTTTATAATTAAACAAGTATTGCTTCACTAATTTCTGGTGACTGGAAGAACAAATTTATTTATTTTCACCACTAGGTTTCTGCACATTATCAAAGACAATACTTACTCTGCCTGATCAATTAACTGCATCTTATCAAAGATGTAACTAGAAAGTCTAAAAGGAGGGATCAGCATGCTGCAGAAAAGAAAAAAGGCGGGGTTTTTATTCTTTAAACAGCTTGGAGAATGTGTGTGGGCTTTGGCTCTCCTTCCTGAAGGTAACTGCTTCTAATATTTAAATACTCTTTTATGTTAAAGTGGATTCCTAGTACTGCTCAGTACACAACAACCTAGTCTCACGTCTTGATTGAGGCGATAGCTGTCTCTTGCCACCAGCCTGGCATCTTGCAGTCAGGTACACACCAGTTTCCCTACTGACTTCTTGATATAAATCCACCATACTCTTCTTAAGCAATAATAAAGCCTGGTTTTAATCTTCCACCCTCTCACTCATTGATATTGAGAAGCATCTGAACTGCTCTTAGATGTTAGGGATATAGATGGAAACCATTCACAAACTGTCACACAAACGGAGTGCGCAGAGCCTGCCTTGTCCCTGAAAGCTGGCATTTAAGACCTGCAATTTTAGAATAAATTTAAGATAGTAGCTAAGACAGACTTTGGGGGCTTTTTAATCTGAAGTATGTTCATTCAATCCCTGCCCTTGTACCACTGCCATTAGTAGCAACATAAGAATCTGTTCCACAGAAAAAAATAACTAAAGAGGAATATCCAGAATGTGGTAACAACTGAGTTTTCCTGTGTTTGGGAGGAAAAAACTGAAACGTCACAGCAGAGCTAGTCCTACCTCCATCATCATTCACGGCCCTCAGCTCCTGCCATTCACTGCTGAAAGGTAATGGGTGGTTTTATCAGCCTGTGTGAATCACAGTGGGAAGTCCCTTGGCAGTCCCTGCATTCCCCAAAGACATAGGATCGGCCGTTGCTCCTCACCCGCCCAGGCACACCAGCCACCATCAGCTGAAGTCTCAGCATTCTGTGATGGTGGTTGGCAGGAAGACAGGGTGTGGTACTTGCCCCTCGAGATGAGAATGTGTTGAGGAGGAAGAACCTTGAATCCCCTCGTGATGGGCTAGCCCATCACACAGGCACAACTGCTTAGGACAGTTGGCTGATTCAGCTGCTAATTTGATACACCGTTTTGAACCCCTAGCCTTAACATGCATCTTGCATCCAAGACTTCCATGTCATTTTTTTTTTAAATAGACTGATAATGCTGTCATGCTTTCATTGTAACGCTTGCAGCAACATGAGAACATATTGTAACAGAAGTGTAATTATATAACAAAACATTCTTAAAAATTCAACATTGATATTTACCTCTGAAAATGCCAATACAGGACACTTGACTGTGCTGATATTTTTTGCAACTCTCTACAAAACAAACTTTTGACAACACAGAAGCAATCTCATGAAAGAGGCCACAGTTTCTAACAACCTAATAAACATTTCCATCTAGGTTTCCCCTGACCAGCTCTAGTTAAACACAGGTCATTCCTTTGTCCATATAAAGATCAAACTCTGTCTCAAGTGTTTCAGGGACAAGTTCTTTATAACCATGTGGCCTGCTGGGCCTGTTTCTACAGCTGGGATAGGGGCTACCTCTCATTGTGTGTTCTGCTGCTTTATGAGGGGATAAATGTTGTCTGAGACTTTGAGCTGAATCTTCCTGACAATTATCACTGGTTACTTAAAATGTTCATCTCCCAACAGTGTAACAAAGCAGCAAACTTTACAACTCTGTTTTTTAATTCTCCTAAATAGTTAAACGTTTTTTCTTCTATCTGGAGGAAAAAAGCTAATTAAACCAATTGGGAGTGATCTAGGATTATAGATACAAACAAACCCTAAAAATTCACATACTTGATTTCCAATCATTATGTCAATGTCATAAGCATCAAGTTCCCCTCACAACCTTGATCAAACGTAAATAGGAGGCATGTAGCGTTCTCTCCTGTTGTAACAAATCCCCTTCTGGGCTCAGTAACTTTGAGCTGCAAGTTTACTTCCGCAGTATGTCACATTCATCTTTATTTTCACATAATAAAGCGTACAGCCCATCTGTTGTTATTGACTGATTTATATTAGAAAGACAAAAGACCTGATTAATGGTACCGCTAAACTGGTTTCACTCATGCTATTCATTCATATTAAGAAAATAAATTTTTAAAAGCCATTTAAATCCATAAACTTAATTTGAAATTTTTATTTTAGTTGCTGTCCCAAAGACAGATACGCTCTTTTATTTGCCTTCTGTAGCATCTGACAACTACACTTTTTTTTTTTAAAAGCAAGTCAAATGAAAATCTGTAGGAAGAGGTGAAGTGCCACTGAAATTAGCATTGATAGAAGCTGGCATGGACTGCCGCACATAGGAATTTTACTTTAATTTTACTTCAGTTTTCTTTCAAGGTAAAACAAATCTTTGCCTAAGTCAGGAATCTTTTGATGTTAGGGAAGGTCTTTATTCTTTTCATGCATTTGTTTGTAAAACTACCTATTATAGCTCTTCATGCATAACAAGTGAAAAAGAAGATTTTATGGGATCCTTCCCTTTTTATGGACTAGTATCCTTGCTTTAATCTGTGGCAGGAAAATATTGTGCTTCGTACACCAATCTATTCATCTCTAGATCACTAGTTTTATGACTATATATCAAGCTCTAATTCTCATCAACCCAGCATATAACTCACTATACTTCTGAACTGCGTGACTTAAACTATTATTGCTTAGATGATAATATATGGGACCATTATCTCTTTCTGCGAGACCTGAAGCAAATTCTTCTCAAATGGAATTTACTTCAGAATGATTCAAGAGCAATTTAAAATGAATGGCTGCAAAGCTAATTCCATTTGCATTTGGATGCCCATCACTCGGCAAGATCATTCCCCTTGCGTTGCAAGAAAGGCAGCTGGAGTTAAGTGTATGGATGGGATTTCTGCTTAGTTTTTTAATGTTATGATTAAAAAGCTTTCTAGAGCAACAAGTAGTGTTTACTGTGAAATTAACAGCAGGTGCTAGCTCAGAAAAACAGCTTATCAGGATGGAGGCAAGAGTCTGGATTACAGTGTGTGCATTTTCAGGGAACGAAAATTGCTCAGCTGGAAGTTCTTTGATCACAGAGTTTTCTGTCCTTCTAGGAAGGGCATGCAGTATCACAGTGCTATCAAATGGAAAGTAAGGAAGCAAAAAATCTCGTGTGCCCTCCTCCTTACAGCTCCACAACACCAATGGAGCTACGAATCCAAAATCAGGCCAAGCTGAATGAGAAATGGAAGAAAACAGGACTTTTTGTAAGAATTACTCGTGAGTAGTTTCCATGTCAGAGGACCCTGTCGACCCTGCTTCAACCCTAGAGATCATGCAAGGGTAGAGAATGAGCACAGCAAAGCACAGCCTGTGTCCTGAAAGAGAAAGCACATTGTCCTGCCCTGGGGAAGAGGTGTAGGAGGACGAGGGTAGCTTTCTCAGCACTTAAGCTCTGTCAGCCCTACCTCCAGCTGACTGCAAGGTGGGCATGCAATAAGGTAATGAACATATTATCCTTCAGCATCTTAAAAGCGTAAGATTTCACAAACTTGCCCAAGAAGATTGCAATTTTCTAAGAGTGTAATACTTGGTCAGCTTGGGAGGCTGACATCTGCCTGCTTGTAGCTTAATTCACTGCAGGCCTTTATGTGCCTTAAGATGAGGCTTGGTTTTGTGGCAGCCCACAAACCAGATGCTTGCTGAACCTTGCTGAACTCTCACGGGAGCAAGGTCAAGGGAATTTCAGACTCAAATTTACTGAGCACCCACAGAATTAAATGCTCTTTTCAGCAGGGAAAGCAGAGCGCAGGCATAGTCTGGGAAAAGTGATAGAGGAATCGATAGGGCATGCAGTGTTCATCCTTTTTGGGTGACCAGTCTAGAAACAGAATAAATAAAGACTGCAAAGAGGAATGAACTTTCCCCTGCAGCTGCATGAGCTCGGAGAAGACCCTGCTAGCGTACCTCAGCTTAACAACACATCTCCAGGAGGTTAACCCCAAGCTTTGCATGCACTTAGCGAACAAGGAACATAGTCACTGAGTGGCTACGTATAGATCAGAAGGCTGCTGGGCAAAAGTCTCCCCTCTAAACACACATACATCAAACGAAACCGAAACACATCCTTTCCTGTCCTCCTGTACCCCTACCAAAAAACCACCTTCCACAGAGGCATGGAAATCAGTACATGATCCACTGTCAGCCATAGGTGCCAACCTGGAGTCCTTTCAAAAACCCAGATGATGGGCATCTAAGACATCTGAAATACCAATTTTTTGGCTCAACTAAAGAGTCCAGAAAGGAGGTTTCCATTATTCAGTGACAAGTCTACCACACTGAACATCCCAGATCAGTAAGCTGCTGAAGGCCTAAAACAGTGATTGAGCTCGTTATGCCCATCTTACCTCAACTAGCCTTCCTCAGAAAGCTGGGAAGAGATGAACAGAAGAAAGCACCATGCCTTCCCTTGCGACAGCAGTGAATGGACTGGCATTAGACACGGTGCCTGCTAAGACTGAGAGATGTGGCTCAAAAGCAGGGATGTTTCACAGCTGCAGAAGCCAAACAAGTGGCTGCTGGTGCTCATTGATGGCAGCACTGCACTGAAGAGAGGCCTCTCACACTGTACAATTCTCTCTGTGTTCCTATTTCACGGGAATGCTGAATAGTCAGATATAAAGCCAACAGCAGAGGAATATTAAAGAGTAAATGGTTATTACTCTGCTATGGCCAATGTGGAGACTGAGAACATGCTACCTACAGAAATCAGCTTGTGCTCTGCCTCGCTGGCTTCGACAGCGCTATCTCTCTCTCTCAGGTCAGTGCTTCGAACATAATTCATCTGGCTTGCCCTAGTAAACTGCACTGCTGGTAATCAACAATTAATTCCAGTGGAGTCAGATCTGATTTACATCTGAGGAAGAAAAAGGAGAATCACAGAATCAAATCACAGAATCAAATCACAGAATCATTCAGGTTGGAACAGACCTCTAAAAGTCACCTAGTCCAACCCCCGTGCAGTGAGCAGGGACATCCTCAACTAGAGTAGGTTGCTCAGAGTCTCACCCTGAATGTCTCCAGGGACTGGGCCTCAACTACCTTCTGGGCAACCTGTTCTATTGTTCCATTACCCTCATGGTAAGGAACTTTTTCCTAACATCCAACCCAAATCTACCCTTTCCCAATTTAAAACCACTGCCCCCCACCCTTTCACTACAGGCCCTCTCCAGCCTTCTTATAAGCTCCCTTCAGGTACTGGAAGGTCAGTATTAGATCTCCCTGAAGCCTTCTTTTCTCCAGGCTGAACAACCCCATCTCCCTCAGCCTGTCTTTACAGGAGAGGTGTTCCAATGCCCTCATCATTTTTGTGGCCCTTCTCTGGACCTGCTCCATCAGGTCCATGTCCTTCCTGTGCTGTGGGCTCCAGCGTTGGATGCAAGATTCCAGGTGAGATTTCACCAGAGCAGAGTAGAGTGGCAGAATCACCTCTCTCGATCTTCTGGCCACACTCCTTTTGATGCAGGCGAGGATGCAATTTGCCTTCTGGGCTGCAAGTGTGCACTGTCTGCTCACGTTCAGCTTCTCGTCCACCAGCACCCCCCAAGTCCTTTTCCGCAGGGCTACTCTCCGTCACCTCAGAATCAGGTCTAGATGAGGAAAACACTGACTACTAGTCTTATAAAGCAGCTTGCAAGTTATATATTATTACTGTCTGAGAAAAAGGCATCTTCTCACAGCTTGTTTAATTCATAATTATAACTAAAGTTTCTGCTTCTCTTGAGGCTAATGGTAATTTTATCATATATCAGATCAGAAGCAAACTAAAGAGAAAACATGTCCTCAAAACAACTCCCACAACCTTCTGTAAGTGAGAGAGATTTCCTTATACATCCCATTGCTAATCCAACACAAAAATTGTGGGTACATGCCATTTAAGATTCTGTATCTAGAAATTTATCACTACCCTGAGACAAGCTCAGTCAGATTAACAGCTGCTGCCTGAACATCCAAAAGATGATACAGGTACTTGTTAGCATTGGACTCAGTGCAGGAAAACACCAGAACATGGCATGATTTCAAGTAAAGCAATGAAAATACTTTCTGTTGCATATGTACCAAGAGTACCAAGCCGTTCCCTGGGCAATAAGGTTTATGATAATTGCTGTCAGCATAAGAAATCTAACACAGTAATCTGCAAGAACTATTTATTATGAGGCTGCCTAACTATAAATAGCTAAAATAGGACAGCATCATCATCAGGGAGTGAGGCTGATTTATGAGCACTGACAGTGTGAAATGTCAAGCGAAGAGACAAGGGCCTTGTGTCTTTGCTTCCCTGGCCTGTGTATGAGCAGACACATCCCTCTTTGCACCACTTTCATTAGTTAGTTTTGAAGGAAACTTCGTTGCTGTGCATGTACAGAGCTAATGGGTAAGGTTGGCTCTGGTATTGTGCCACAGCTATCAAAAGTACAGCACCTGAAAACAGAATACAAGCGCTTGTCCCAAGAGCAGATGGTATCAGTGACATTTCTTAGTAATTATTATCCTGTGGAAGATTGCTCTCCTTTGTCCTTCTTCTGCTCTCTCTTTCCATTTGTTTAAAACTAATAAAATATTCATGCTTAAAAACAAACAAAAAACCAGTGAGTTGCAGACTGTCTCCAAAACTTTATCTCCCTTACTTTATCATGTAACAAACCCACAGAGAATAACATGCAAAAGTTACTTTGCCAAGTGCACATGCTGTATTCCCTAAGTATGAGTTCTGGGCATTTAGTCTAATTAAAAACCTAAAATGACTCCTGTTAGACATGGTTGTGCAGGTAGAGTTCAAGCAGTTTGGCTCCATAATATTGCTAGGTCTGTTTTCTCTGATACGCATGTAACGTATGAACAGTGGAGCAACTTCAAACCATGAGATTTTGTGTCCTGCCTGTAAAACTGAAACACATTTTTCCCTTTGATTCTAGCTTCTGATGGGTCTGGATGATGACATGGATCCCCTCCCTAACCACCTGCAAAGCAAAGTCTAATTTGAAACATGTCTGCCCCAGCTGCCATTAGTAGTCAAATGGTTGACACCGGTTCAAAAAATTAAGAAACCTCTGAGGAGCATCATTTCCTTTTCAGTGTTGGCTTCACTTTCCTTTGCCACATTACTCCTGAAGCAGCTCCAGGCCCTTGACCCCTCCTTTAACCCTGATAACTAATTAAAGATGGACAAGGCTTAGGCTAAAATACTTTTTGTAAAACCTATTCATTCTCAAGTCCCCTTCAGGCACTCTTTGTAACACAGGACAGGGCCTGATGTATTTACATGAACATGAAAGTAGGTGCCTGTTACAATAATATGAAAAATCTCTTTTTACAAGACCCAACTTGACCTTTGTGGTTAGAAGGTAGGATGCATTTTCTAGCACATAAAGTATATTTATTCTCAACACATACTGGAAACAAGTTTCCTGGGTATAGTCCAAAACATATAATACAGAAAAAATGTGAGGATAATTAACACTGTATGGATTTTTAGAGTTAGAAGTTCAGGCTCAGGTCCTTCATCTGACTGCTGTGTGAACAGCCCAAATGCGGTGTCCCAAATACAACAAACAAGTGAAGAATTGATCCTACCTACCTTTTCTCACACAAGGTTTTCTTAAGGTTCTATCATGTACTAGAAACAACGGCAGAGGTCAGACTAGAGAATTGTCAGCAGAAAGCAGATGGATTTTAGGGCCAGTGGTAAATCACGTTACACAGCGCAAGTTGGTTTAATATAGATAAATCTGTGCAATGTGTTGTTGATGGCTAGGGCACAATGAAAGGAGTCCCGCATTGCTGGCATGAGAGAGGATCTGTAACTGGATGTGGTATTTTGCAAATACTTTCTTAGCTTCTTATGTTGTATCATATAAATGATTAAGCTTGCTTCTTGCATCATGTTAGGGTTGAAATGTCAGTCCTTTGGTTCTAGCAAGAATGGCTATTTTTATCCTTACTTTTCCCATTATTAAAACTGCTTCAGAGCTCTGCCCCCACATTTCTAACACTTTCAATGCAAGTATTTCTCTCAGCAGAGTGACGATCATTAATTTCACGATCAATAAAACTGAGATCTAATGGGATATCATGGATCCTATTTTCATGAGCTATCTGAAGTGTGCAGTTTATCTAGTTAGTGGGATCACTCTATCCCAGAAAAACACAGAACACTTGCATATACCTAAAATAATAGCTCAGTTGTATGGCCACCTGGCTAAGGCATGAAGCTGAGACCCAGGGGACAGATATTCTTGTGTGACCTTGGGGAAATCTACTCTGTCAGGTTCAGGGTCCCATCTGCAAAATGGATGCAGCAGCCTAATAGGTAGCACTCTAATTCACTACCTTCAAACTGAGCAAACAATTCACTACTCAAATTCTTCCTTCAAGATTTCTCAAAAATACCTGTCAGCATCATTTACTACACAGCAAACAGTAGTTACACAAAGGACCACAGATGAGTCTATGTTTATAAAATGATTAGAGAAGAAAGTCCAGCTATCTCGGACCTGATGCAAGTCTTGTCACTGGTCTCCCTCTGTATCAATGGAGCAGTTGAGGAGCAGGATTTGGAGTAGGAGCCTGATCTGGAGTGCTCTGAAGGCCTCTTGCCACAATCTAGGGGTATCCTGGTGAGATTGCTGTCCTGAGCCTAACTTTAGTCCTCATAAATATCTACCTACTTACTACTTTCTTCCATAGATCTTAACGAGAT
>WEIS01025964.1:0-32680 GCA_013389965.1 Todus mexicanus | reverse complement strand
TCTCTAGGAAACCTGTTCCAGGGAGTGACCACCCTCTTCTTGTAACGAACACAGCTGATGTGGTCATAGCACTTCTGAAACTCAGGTTCAGTAAGGCTTGTTCCTGGGCGTTTCTTGAGTGATCTAACTAACGAAAAATCTAACTGATGTGTGTTTTGGCGTTGAGCTTCTAGGCAGTAGAGTGTTTGGTTTAATCCAAAAGTTAAACCAGCTTATACTCCAGTTTGAGAACTTTGGAAATGTAACCTGTGTTTGAAGTGTTGTAAGGAGATTGCATGAAGGAGAAAGATACTATCTGCACCTGCCTGGGAAGGGACTTAGATGGTTGTGTTAAACATCATGTGTTCTATAACTGATGGCATCAGCTCTGAGGCAGGAGATGGGTTATCTGCATGTAGGAAGATATTTGTGAGAAGCCTGTTGTGTGTATTGTACCTTTGCTGACCTGCGTGAGGTGTGGTGATGCGGTTCTAGCAGCCTCAAGTTCGTAAGATCAAAATACTTCCTAATGATTTAAAACATTGGCCTTGCAGATGTTACCAAGTGTAGGACACTCAATTCATTACAGTGCTATGACAGACCTCAACATTTAAGGCCCTGCTAGCACAAGCATACGCAATGAAGAGGCAGCTTCATCTCTAAAGAGCTCATTCTTAGTCTGAGTTTACAAAGAAAAACGATTCGAAGTCAGTAATCGCTCATGTGAATGGTGGAGTCTGAACTATGCAGCTCAGATTCTTCTAGCTTCAGGTTCCAGTATAATAAAAACTTGAATGTCCCTTTTTAAAGTTGGGGGTTTTTTAATGGAAATTGTAGAAAAAAGGGAGCGCAAGTGGTCATCTGGTCCCGTCTTCCAAATCAAAGCTGAATTGTTCCTTAGGAGTGATGTTCTCGCCAGCTTAAGTATGTAACGGTGGAGGTTCTGCAGCTTCCCTAAAATTATCTATCCTGTCGCTTAGGCACCTCCAGTCGGAAAGTTCTTACTGAATATACTTGTCCCTTTTTTGGCAGTTCAAGCCATTTGTTTCCTGTTCCAGCTTTCCCTGACGTGGAGGAGTCTCTTCTTTCTTCTTGCCTCAGAATTTACAAGTAGTTTTCCCTTCTTGTCAGCATTCCCTGTGAGTTATTGTGTGACCTTCCCAACCAGGCCAAACAGTAGCTATTATTAAAATATTGGTTTCTTTCAATGGTATTAGTTTCTAATATGCAGGTTAAAAGGTAGAGGTGAATTCTGGTTGTCTGGGTGCCAAGCATGGAGAAAAGGGGAGACAAACCCCTCAGGGCTCCTTGCGTTAGGTTCTCATGCAACGTTGCCATGTGAGAGAAGATAATCCATTTCTCCTGTTCCAGTTTGCTCCCCATATGCAATGTCAGCCATGATCCTGTGAGTTACCACGTGGCACGTTCTTCCTTGTTGTCATTTAGCTTTCATCAAGTCAAGAAAGCGCTGTTTCTTCTGTTTTACGCGGCTCTGTATCTCCATGTTCACTGACCCAAGCATTATTGATAGCAAGGTGACCTCTTCCTCTGTTCTTGCTTGGCAATTTCATCTTTTCACTTCTAACCTTTCCCGTTTCCTTTCTAGTTGTTGAACATACACGTAGGGTTCTCTCTACACTTGACGTAGACCCTCTCTTTAAAATAAATTTCTTAAAAATCTGTTGCTGATTTGTTGGGCTTGAGTCTGGGCTCCTTTCTTTACTACATCTTGCTCCTCTAGCAGATTCTCTCTTGCATTGTCACATTGTTGGAGACTCGGTGGTTCTGATGCAGGGTCTGTCCCATGCTAGCCATCAGTGAGGCTGTCATCAGTGGTCTGCAGCCACTCCACAGGGCAGTGCCACCTTCCTGTTGTGGCACTATGAGGAGTGTGACTTTACAGGCATGTAGTAGAGAGGTGTTGGGGTGTTGTCTAGGAATTCCTGGTCTGGATTGTTCACCAGCTCCTGCCTCCCAAAATAGGGTGAGCCACAGGCCCCATGTCCAACTAGTTGCTGTAGGTGGTGAGGGTAAGCGAGCAGCGGATGAGGGCGCAAAAGGGGAATACTCTTTGCCTTTCATCTCGGGAGCCCAGGTTTTCTGCACTGGCTGGGAGGAACTGTGAAGGAAACTACTCGGTGTCTGTCATAGCAGGATGTTTCCATGAGGACAGATGTCAGAGAAAAGCAGGGTAAGTATGAGTTAGGGGTGAATGTGGAGGGGAGGGCAGCATGACTGTGCCCGCCCTGCCTGTGGCAGCTCACCACGGCTGGCCAGGCTGTAGGAGACCCCCTGACTGTCTTGCCAGGTAAAAAAACAAGTGTGAGCTGGCAGGCTACTGAGTTTGGGAGAAAAAGAAAATAAAGAGTGAAAGATGGCTTTTAACATTTTAGGGCTGTTGCCTACATGAAGAAGAGGACCGTAGCTCCCTGAACTTGCCTGGAGGTGACAAGGGGATTTTGTCACCTGCCTAAAATACGCACAGTGGGATTCACCCCCACCAAAGCCTCTGGTCAGGCAGCAGTCCCTTCCTGCTATGCCACTCCTCCCACTCACCTCGGGGACTGTGGAGCGAGGGGAGAAGGGGCAGCACGTGGTTCTGCTGGTTCTGCTGCTTCAACACGGAAAGCATTTTCCCTAGGGAGCTGTTGTTTGGTTCGGTTCATTGGGCTCTGCTGCAAACTCAGCTGCTTGGAGCCTCCAACCCAAAGCATTTCAAGTGCTGGGTCACTCTTCCCTCAACGTTCTGCAGCGTCAGTGCTGCGCGTCGCTGAGCCTTTGCTGTTCTAGAGTGCAAGATCATTTGTTCCTGGCCTAATCAGTAGCTACTTAGTTAATGGTCGCCGGAACCATAAACCAATGACCAACTTGGAAAAGCAATCGTGTCGCTTTGTCTTGTTGAATCTCCGCTAATTGAAGTTGATTAATCTCTTTAAGAGGTTAAGGTAAAACAGAGGCCTGCGGTGAAGAAGCACGTAACACATTTCTGAAGCGTCCATTAGTGCTGTGAGAAGGCCAACACTGGGAATAGCCTGTTCCTCTTTCTGGTGGCTCTACCTTTCTGTTTTGACAGCAATTGTTTTTCATCATCTGTAGGACGGGAGCACCTATAAGACTCTGCAGGACTGGGAACTGTTGTGAACAAGCACTTAGTTGGTAGAAGTCAGTTTAGATATTTTCTTAGAAGGTTGGCGGGGCAATGGGAAAGGAGTTCAGCAGCCTTTCTATGGGTGAGGGCACAGAGAAGTCAGGAGCTGGACCACGTTTCGACTCACTGGTCTCTGACTCCCAGCGCCCTGCTCCTCTTTCTCAGGTGTTTCTGCTGTATGTTCTTACCACCTCTTTTCTCACGTAACTCCTGCTTACTCCCAGGTAAGGTCCTCTGCCTTGTTCTCCCTGTCTCTGTAGCAGATTCATTCCTTTGATGCTCTGTTGAAGTCTCAGCTTGGAGTCCCTTCCACCCCACTTTTTCATACCCATGAGATTGCTAAATCTGTGCTTTGTAGAGATACAGATGCCAGTGCTACAGCCCCTGAGCTGCAATCAATCCTCTTTATCTATGATACAAAAGAGGAGAGGAATGCCTGCCAAAGTCTTGGGCTGTCACTAAACAACCATTTGAAAAATAATTTCTAGTCTAGATTAGCAAACAAACCCCTATTATTTTTTTTTTTAGAAACGTTTCTCAAAATGCTGTCTTTACAGTGTGTGCACACGTGCCTGCACATGCTTACGGCAATTCTCAATCCTACTATTCCCAGCCTTCAATGTGGAAAATGCTCTAAGAATAGATTGATTTTTATTATTATTATTATTATTTTTTAACAAAATAGGGGGTTGAGAAAATAAAAACTGCCTGAAGGACACAGAGAATCTGAGTTTCCATCCTAGACTGTGATCACTGGTAAAGGTTTGCTTGTGTCCTTGCGGCAGGATAGGAAATTAGTGGCGTGCAGCTGAGGTAGGCAATGGTCTGCAGGGTGATGGGAACACAGGATTTCTGTGATGATTCACCTTCTTTGTCTCATCAAAGGCCCAAGAAGTGACCCACGTGCACGAGGGTTAATACACGCTAAGCACAAAGTAGAAGCAGGTGAAACGCTGCATACAGAGAAGATGCTTGATTGAATAAAGATGTTCCATTTTCTGAGGAGAATGATCAGTCTTTCACATCTGGGAAATGACATTGATTTTTCTCGTAATGTGTATATATTAAGTTTAGATTCAGGAAGTTATTTCAAGACTTATTTGCATGCAGGGCATGTAGAGAAATAAAGCAAAATGTGATGGTGCTATTTAACCTGCACAGATCTGTGTGTGGATGCTGTTGCTTATATATAAACTAGTCTTCCAGTTGTTCAACTTGCCATCGTCACCTAAATCCTTGTTGGTTTATGTGGGTGTTATCTTTCCGCACCGGTGTAGCCACTCTGTGCAGTTTGGTTGAACTTTCAAAATCCGTAAGAGATGCTGTTGAAACAGATCTCCTGGGAACATGAAATCCGTTTTTTCCAGATAAAACTGTCAGTCATTTTAAGTATGGAACAAATCATGTAAAAATCATGAGGAATGGTTAATGAGGCTCATCGGGGGGGAAAGAATTTAATTGATTGCTTCATGTTTTTCAGATCTGTGCTAACCCCGTTCTTAGGGAAGTAGAAGTGCTGGGATCAAAGGCAGAATAAAGGGAAAAGAAAACTCACGGTTGTAGTCAGGCCTGAAGAGAGGCGGGAGCACAGCTCAGTCCAGATGTAGGTTGATGTGGTGCAAGCTTAGGGCACATGTGCCCTCGGCTGACCTCGCAACAGGGAGAGAAGTGCCTGGTAGTAACCGAAGTCATCCCAGTCAGGCAGGGGTCGGTGGGCTGCTGCAACCACAGCACAGTCACTGAGGGACCACCTTCAGGGAGGAGTGAAGGAGCGGATTCATTGTGTGTGAAGCAGCAAGTGGAAAACAACCACAGGAGAAGGAGGTTAATGCCCAGGTGAGAAGATGGCTGGCTGAGGTCCAAAACCAAGCCAGACGTTTGGAGTTGAGGTGTGAATTTGAAATACAGAAGTTGGATTTCTAGAAACGTGGAAGGTTAACAGTGCAGGGAAATTTCTTTGATTTAAACAAAAAATAGCACAGGCCTCCCTCTGTTTTCAAATAGTTTCTGGATTAATTGGTAATGGAATTCATATACTCCTTATGATGTGACAGACTTGCAAACTGCCAAAACGTAACTTTCTGGATAGCACAGCTCTAAATATTGTCCTACTTGGTTCTCAGCAAAAATGTGTTGGCAACATTAGTAAGGATGATTGTATCTTCATGTTTGTTCATCTCCCCTCATCCTTCTTTGTTGCTCTCTTGTCCCTTCATCCTTTTCTTGCTGCTTTCTCTTCTCTTGTACATCTAACCAAACCAGTTGTTGCCGACTTTACCACCAAAGCCACGTGGAAAATGATGTGACTTGTGTCGTGCCATGTGATTGCTTGCTAGGTGAGCACAGCTGCGTGCTTCAGAGACACCCGTGCATTTAAAAATCAGTACCGAGCCTCCGAACGTTGCAGGCTTTCAGAGAGTAGTGAATGTTCATTTTGTTTTATTTGTCTCCTGTCGTGCGTGAGAGGAGGGACAGATGGTACTGCTGGAACGGGGCTGTCCCCTCAGGGTCTGCAGGGCTGACCAGGGTCCTATCCATGTGGTGGGAAGCTGGGAATAAAGTGGCAGCACCTCAGCCAGGCAGTGCTGAGTACCTGGGGAAGCCCTAGAAGACAGGGAAAGTGAAACGTAGAGGAAAGTTGCCCTGTAATTAAGACAGCAGCGCCTGAAGTGCAAATATACAAGCTGAAGGAGGCTGCAGTGGACTACATTCGTAGGCTTTGTTTTCACTGGGAGCTCCAGCTGAGTCCACGGGACCTTCACCCACCTAGTCACTGTAGGGTTTAGCTCAGCAGCGGTGCTGTCACTCCAGATTCAGTGAGGTCAAGGTGCTGTGTGTACCCCAGGGCTTTGGAACTTAGTTCTGCCCTCTGGTTTTGTACTAAAAAAACCTGTCTATGAAATCCATACTTCCAGGGCCTGAAAAGCATGTTTTGGAGGAGGCAAAAACCCTCAAATGTTTTGCTGAGCTAAAGAGGGTTTTATTCTTAGCACCACCCTGGCATCGTGTTTTCCTGTAGCACTATCCAAGAACGTATTTGTTGCAAGCATAGTGCCAGCATCTTTTGTGCAAGGTTTCGTATTAGGGTAAAAATAAATGGTAATTCAGAAGCTGGCTGAGAATCTAGGCCGATTCGACAGCCAAGCTGAGAAGCAAATCAGGAAGGCATTTAGGCACACACGTGCCTTTTGAATGGCATCTTCACTTCTTAACGTGTCACATCTCCAAGAGTCATGACATAGCAGCGTGGCGGGACAGGGAGGAACAAACTCTGTCAAATATGGTTCAGGTATTGACTGACAGATATTTTGGGTCAAGTACACACGTTTGCAGGATGAAGGCAAGTTTTCAGTACAGTGTGTTTTGCTCCGCGTTTCAACTTGGCTTTTGCTGTTGAGTTCTGGTTTCTATAGGGAGGGCTGCTCTCTATAGGCAGTGTTTATCTGGAAGTGGATTTTTAAAATTGGACCCCATTAGAAAAGTAGATTTTAAAGGAGGCACTGTGTGCCATTGAGGCTGCTCAGTTACTTTTATTAAGGATCTATTTTTATGTACTTAGACCTTATTTTATATACTTATATTTTAAAAATACTTATATTTTAAAAATACTTATACCAACATCTTTTTGCTAATGCCTACCAGTAACTCATCCTACCGTAGGTTTACCACGACGTACACTGTTTAATAGTGGTGTTGGACTGCTCAGTACGATCTCTTATCAGAACTGTTTGCAGGATTGAAGTAGTGATATAAACCCAGCCCAGAATTTTCCATCCTCTGTCTCAAAGAAAGATATTTTTCTTACACTCCATTCTACAGAGAGATTCCTTACTGGCATGAAAGCAGCCGCCAATCAAGCAAGTTTTATTACACATTAATGCATCTTGGGATATTTGCACATTTAATGGATCTGAAAAAAAAAAGGCAGTAAAAAGCCAGTTTCAAATGCAAAGCACTTGGTATTCCTCCTCCTCCTCCTCTCTCTGAAGCTCAGAGTACGTTCAGTTCTGCTTCAGGGGAGGTGTTATCCTTGAGGGCTGACAAAAAAACCACCTCTAGTGGGTTGTGATGGAATTCTGTCTTTTTTGTTGTCATATATTAAAAAAAAGAAGTGGAAATAGCAGAAAGGTGAGGAAAAGCCTTCTAAAAAAAGTCACAATCTCATTTTCTACTCTAGGATATATATACCAACAGTTCATGGCTACATCTAAACCAGCTTTAGCTATACCGGTAATCAGCAAGGAGTTTCTTATCGCACCAAATTACCTGCTGTACTACTGAGAAGTGTTAAAAAGACAGTAAATTTCATCTAAGGTTTTTATCTCTGGGACTTTCAAAAGAGCTCAGTTCCCACTCACCTTCCTCATTTAATTTAGGGCTCTTGATTAACCCAGTTCCTTACTCCTGAACATGCCTTTCTGTGCTGCTAGTGCCCACTTAAGTGTGGTATGGAGGAGTTCCACCTTACACCACTCAATGGTCTAGAAATGGTGACTCGGGGTTCAGATATGGACAAAAATCAACACTGATTTGTCTGACATAAAATGGTTTTATAGCTGTATTAGAAAAAATGGGCAACTTGTGAAGACTGACGATTAATATCTCCTATTTTCTAGAGGAGCGTATCTGTTGTAGAACGTCAAATTCAGTTACTCTTTGTGTTATGTAAACCTGAACCACAGCAAAGAGCATAATAATTTCAAAACAACGCGTTGTTTTCTAATCCTGGATGTGTGGGCGTGTATTGTTGCTTGGTCCATGAAATCTGCAGTAGCTAATTTTACCAGGGACACAAGAAAACGCCTGTGCTCCCATCTGGGATCTGGCTGATCCTTTGGTCTCTGCTGAACACAGGAGTGATCGAGCTCTTCCTTCCTCACCCTCCTCAACAGAAAAGCCAGTGGTTGATTTGTATGGGGTAAATCAGGGCAATGGTCCTTCATCAGCGTGTTTCTGTGATTCATACTCATACCAAGAGGTATTTTACTCGAGCAGTAACCTTACGGAAATACAGTGGATGATGCAGATTGCTCCCGTGAATGTATAGCTGGAAGAAAGGTGCAGAAATACAGCGTCAGCCAGCTTTCCACCTAGGCTCTGTGTATTCCCTTTGCCTTTTTATCATATTTTGAGTTGTTTTAATACAAAGCCTGAACTTGAATTGGATTGCGTAGGAGTTTAGTCAGTATAAAAGAATTCAGATCAGAGCCACGCATCAAGAAACACCGATTACATCCATCACAGTATTTAGGGTTTATGCCTGTTACAAATTGTGATGAACTTGATATCAAATCACTGTAGTAGCTCTCCTTTAAGGACTGGATCCTGCTCATGCCAATGTATTTTGCAGTGGGGTGAGACCCTGGGGGTTAAATATAATCCAGTTTGCTGTGCTGGCACAAGATTTAATGCTGCATGTGCTCTCTGCATTGTCTCTGCATGGGACTGGATTTGAGTTGTAGCTTGTCTCATGGCTTTCTGCAAATCACACCTGTGCTTATGCGTGCAGTAGTGTGTCTAAATATATCCTGAGGTAAGAGGAATCTTTACTTTGAGGATGTCAGAAGCCATGCTGTGAAATCTTGAGCAGTTAAGCTGGGGTTTCTCCTTGCTCTGGGGGAGTTTGCCTGTCTATGCCAGCAGCAAATCTCTTCTGGGATTGTAAAATTCCGGGTTGACCTCCCTGTGACCTGCATAAATCAATACTTCTAATTTCGCTGATGCCATTACTTTTGCAGCTAATTATAACTGTTTCAGCAAATTCAAGTAAACCTGCACTGCTGATACATCCAGCTGGGGAGAAATGCCTGACACCGACTTGTGCTCATGTTTAGCAAGGTTTCATCCAGGCTCACTTGCTCCTCTTGCACCAAACGCCTACGCACAAATGCAGAGGGCTTAATAGATCAGTCTGGGGCTGTCTGTCGCACGTATTAATCTTGCTAATTTTCCCTTGCCTGTTGGTACCAATCAGTTGATGATACTTGGAATGTCCACACAGTTTGAGTGCTCCCTTTTCTTTCTGTGCATGTCGATACCTTATTTGATCTGTTTCACTTCACTTGAGGCCTGGCTGAAGGTGTGCAATGTATAGGCTTGGACCCAAACAACTACCAGCGTAGGAGACAGTCCTTCTTCCTCTCCTTTGCTTTGTTTTTTTTTCAGAATAAATGCAAATTGTCTATTGATTTATTTGATGAAAACAAACAACAACAAAAACCCCACGAAACCCACCAACATTGTCTCAAGAAACAGAGAAGGACAGTGTACTAGGCTGGTTTCTTCATATTTTGGAAGAAGGATAAGGTTGGGGTTGGGGTGGGGGGGAGGAAGTAATTAAAAACAAGAGGAATTTTTTTCCCCTCCTTTCCCTTTGGTGAACGTTTCTCAGTGGATTTGTCAATTACATACACAGCTTGTGCAGTCCCCATTCCCATCCCTGCCTCTTTCTCTCTCTTTCAACCAGACCAGCGACTGATCCCCCATTTAAGTTTGGATTTAGAATTGTAGAGTAATGTAGGTTGGTAGGGACCTGTGGATGCTGACTTGTCCACCTCCAGCTCAGAGCAGGGACAACTTCAAAGCTAGGTCAGGTTGCTCAGGACCATGTTCAGTTGTGTTTTGAATATTTCCAGGGCTGAAGATTGCCCAGCCTCTCTGAGCAGTGTGTTGCAGCACTTCATCTTGTGGTGATTTGTTCTATCCCTCATACCTGCTCAGAATTTTCCTTGCTGCAGCAGCTTGTGACGGTTGCTCTGTTTCTTCCTCTGTGAGCCTTTGAGTAGTGCTTGGCTTGGTCTTCTCTGTAAAGGCTAGTTAGGTATTTGGAAATAGAAACCTGATTTCCTTCCTCTTTCCTCTGTCATTCTGGCTGAACAAGCCCGGGTCCCTTCTTACCCTCAGTGCTCCAACCCACTCAGCATCTCTGTGGTCCTCTGCTGGCCTCTCTCCAGTTTTCCCATGTCTTTCTTTCACTGGGTAGGCCAGAAGTGGATGCAGCAGCACTCTTGGAGCATCCTCGTGAACTCCAAACAGTGAAGGAGAATCGTTACCCATGACCCATATCTAAGTTGTGACCTTCATCCCTGCAAGGGAACACATGGCTCTCAGGTACAGATCCTCAGGCATGGAGATCAGCAGCAGTTTTCTTTGGTCAAAAGAACCTTTGGAGAAGGTCAGGATTCAAACCCAAACCCCCATGTTAGTCAGCCTCAGTTTAGCTGAGGGACCGTGTGAAGTGAGTCAGTAAATACAGGAGCCCATGGACTAGGACAACTTAAGAATTGCTTCAACATATTTAGTGTCAGCCTATCTATGTGATGCGCTCAGTGTTGGCCTGTCACTGCAAAATGATTATAAAGCAACAGCCAAAACATTGTAATTATTGAATTGCAGCACCTATTACCTTTCTGGTGTCTGTTAACTTGCTCTCGTCATGCATCTGGAGAGTCCGATAGCAAAAAACGACATCCTTGCACGCGTACCAGGCGGAAATGCTTATACTTCCCATAGCAGGGAGGAAGGGCTCTCCCCAGACACTCTCCTTTTCCCACACAGACGTCATTTATCTAGAGAGCTGGAGATTTTTTTACATTTTATTTGACATTTTCTGGATGCATTTACTGCGTGGGAGTAGCTTCAGGCTAGACTTTTTCCACATGTGTGGTACAGTTAATTGATAATTGTAAGCTGTACCGGTCTATTCAGTGCAGGAGGACGTATCTTCCTGCCTGAGAACTCTGGACCTTGGAAGATGAAGAGTGTTTCATCACGTCTTGGAAACTTCTGTGTATGATCTGTATCAAAGTTACTAATTTGAAGGTTACTTGGTGTAACCTGAAGTTACAGGGATATATTCTCTGGTGCTCTAAGCACGTGCATTCCTGTTGGCTTCACTGGCTTTACGTTGATTCTCTTACCCCAGGTTGTCCTGGTTTGGGTTAGAACAGAACAATTCTGTTCTAGGATTTTTATTTTTCAGCTAAGTCTGTCTGAAGTATAGAAGCAAGATTTTGCAGAGAATCTTCTTCTAACAGTGATAACGCTCCATGTTTATAGTTAGTACCAAGGATTGGTATGCAAACCAAGGTCCCTGCTAGATTTTGTGTACCACGCTGAGGGGTGTAGAAAAGTAAAGGCTACACCTTCAGGGAGGAGCGAACAGGACAGGTGACCCTAAATTAGCCAACAAGGGATTCCATCCCATATCCATCATATTGGGTATAAAGCTGAGGGATCACGAGAGTCTCGGCCCTTCTCTCTTGGCCCTTTCGCCATTTTGCCCTTGGTCTTTCATTTCCCTGAGCTCGAGCTGCTCTCTCGGCTTCGGGACTCTTCCTCGCTGGGTTTGGCCTTGGCAGCTTCAGCTTTGCCCTGAGGCCTCCGGCCCCGGTCTCAGCCCCCGGCTCAGGCCTTGGCTGGGCCCCAGGTTCTGGGCCGCATCCCTGAATCCAGCTCCCGGTTCCCGGCTGCTGCTGGGCCCTTCCACAGCATCAGTGGGGACGGGGACGGATTTACCATCGGGGGGGTTGGGTTCCATACTGGTTTTGTACATATTTGTATATATTTCCCTTTATTATTATTATTATTATTCTTTCATTTTCCAGTAAAGCTGTTCTAGTTTCCTTTCCTAATCGATAAGTCTCTCTCCTTTATTTCCTTTCTTCCCTGTTTGGTTGTGGAGGGGGAGAGAGCGTTCTGTTGCAGATTTGGGGGTACCCTGATCTCAAACTGTGACACAGGTGAAAATACATCCAGTCTTCTCTGGAAGGTGCTGATCCTAGGAAGGGTTCCAGACCTTTGTCAAGAATGAACCTGAGGCAGCAAAAATTCGTATTCCTTTGCTTTCTTATACAAGTCCTGAGCACAGCCTTAGTGAGATGTGCTTTGCTTCATCTCCACTTACAAATAATAAATGCAAATACTGAAAAAATAATGAACAATTAATCTGTGCTCGTATCTGATTAGTTTAAAGCAAAGCACAAACTGAAGGGTTTGTTGAACCAAGACCTTATGGCTCACAACGCGTATGAGGATCTCGCCGCCTGAGCAAACATATGCCAGGGGAAGTAGAAGGGTTTTACTTCCCCTTCCACCGTTCCCTTTTGCCAGGAAGTACCACTTCATTTTTAATAGCCCTTGTTAGATTTTTTTCGATGTATATGGTTAGATTTCTAATATATTCATACTTTTGCAGCATATTTTGTTCTGAACTCTGTTGTTTCTTTATTATTTTTTTTCGTGACAAAACAGATACTCTGAAGCGCAGATTAGACCCCATATGTTCTTTACCTTATAATTTATTATTATTTTTTTTTTTTTACTAACTGATTTTGCAGCAGGCGGTGTGTATTTTGGGTCAGTGTTTAGCATGCAGTTAATACAGAGAATGCCAAAATGCATCCCAACTGGAAATCTGCCAGTAAAGCTCTGTTCTGCTCTCTGCAAACTAGAGATCTGCATTAAGTAGCCTGTAGCATCCCTTCACCTTTGTGATGTTGACATATAGAGATTTTAATTTGTAATCTCTGAAACTGTTGCAAAATTTGTGAACTGCTGGTCCGTTTTGCAAAGTAATGTGTATATATATATCTGTCCTTGTGATCAAAGCATAAACCAGAATGTACTATTTATTTTCATTTTCCTGGCTTGGTCGTATTTATCTTCTATTTTTTCTCCACCTTCAAATACATGGGGATGTGAAAGAGTGGGCACAAGACTCTTAAGGCTGGGGCAGCTCGGAAAATAATGTTTCAGGCCTCTTTTATCTCTCCTCTTGAGTGATGCCATCAATCTTTCTCTGAAGTTTCATATGAAACGCTCAGGTTGAGTCCAGCAACAGTTGAAAAATATCTCTGATATTGTGCGTTCACATGCATTTTTCATTAGGGGTCATTGTTTTTCTCTATGCGCAGAACAAAAGAGGCAACAAAAAACTTAACCTTACACAGCCTGGATGATAAAAAGCCAGTATTGCAATCCTGCCCTTGCAGCGGAAGGATGTCAAGAAATCTTTAGATCTCACCAGCTTTCGAAAGACTTTCATCTGCATCGCTTCTGTAATTTTTCTAGCCCTGAACTTTACTTTTGCGGTGTTCTGCAAGCCATCTTTTGGGATGTGGAAAACTTTTTTCTGTGTTATTTTTAATTGCATTTGGAAATGACAGCACAACAACAAAGTAATTTGAATATTCTACAAGTGATTACTCTGATATAAATTGTGAGGAACACGAATAATTATTATGGGTGGTGGAAATTTTCCCATTGAAGCTCTTTTCGAAGTTGAGAACAAAATGAAGCTTCGACTGCAAAGTGCCCCTTAGTGTAAAAAATATTGAGTGTACTTTGTTTGTCAATTACTTTCATCCTGTCCTGAAATTATTTTCATTATACTTCTAATTCACCGCAAAATTAACAAAACTAATTTTACTTCTTGCTGCTCTGTGAGCCCCTTATTTAAAAAGTGAGAGGATCTAATTTTAAAAACTTTTATTAAACATTTCTACTGGAAGTTCATTTTCCATTTAACTTCTATGAATTAAACAAAATACTTTGGCAGCCTAATTGACATAACTAGAGCAACATCTCTTTTCAAAACTAACAAAAATATTTTCTCCTATTAAGTCAGAGAGGATGGGGGAAAAGCTTCAGAATTTTTCAAATAACATCTATTTTTAGGTAAGTGATAGAAGCTCACCAAGCTTCAAAATATAAGTAGCTCTCCCTTGTTTGCTGTCTTACGTGATACTGTGAAATATATTGTGCCATTCTGCCCCTCTTGATTCTTTTTCTGACATTTTTTGAAACAAAATTTCCATGTTTCTTTTGCGATTTTGTTAGCTCTTCGGTCTTTACTGTTGTGTGACAACTTCCAGTGAAATGTTTGAGTGGTTGACTGGGGTTCAGACAGGAGACTTGCTCATCACAGCTGCCCTGTAGAGGAGTCCAGCTACAACCTCAAGGGAGGTTCATAAAAGGTGTAGATATGATGAGGGAGTTTCAAGCAGGAAAAAGTAGATTAACCAAATGCTGAGCTGGAACACTGTGAATCCAGCAAATGTCTTTAATGTATGCTAGGCTGGATGGCATGTACCTTAGATAAGCTATCTTGGGCAAATACATGTCTTGTAGAGAACTTTTAGCATGAATGCTCCAAAGACAACTTCAAATGGCTTCAATTTGTGAGTTACAGGGGCCAGACCGGGTGGTGGAGGGGAGCAGAGCCTGAATAGTCAGTCCAGTATCTCTGAAGTCTGCCTCTGTAGAGAAGTATTGAAAATACTTGGGAACAGCTCAGAAGTTGAATTTGTTTAAATACAACAGCTCACGGAGAGAAACAAACTTTCCCATCCCATACCTGTGAAAAGGAGTTCTGAAAGGACAGATGAAAGTGTGGTAGTTACTGAACTGGTAGTATGTCAAATATAAATATATGTTTATGTATAGACAGAGGAGTAAAATCAAATTATGTATTAATTCTTATCTAATAATGCACAAAATGGTAATAATGAACCCTAAAGTACATGTTCCTCAGGCAGGTGGGCACAAAGCTGCAGAGTGAGCTTCTAATGCATGTGGAAACGTAACATTGTCATGGTGAAGTTATTGGAGATGTGCGGTCTCGTGATCACCAGAAATACTGAAACCTGGTTTCCAGTGTCTTCGTGTCTCTTGTTCCAGCTGATTGGTCTGTGTTGTGATTCAAAGATGAATGGTGTCAAAGCTCTGCCTGCAAGAAAACCTTCAGTTGCGCCACTTAGGACTGCAGAGAGTCCATGGGTGGAAAATACCTTGACTGAGAAGGAATCGCTATGTTGTGTTAAGTGAGAATGAGTTAGTTAGGGCACTGATAACATCTTTTCATGTGAGTGTCGATTCTCTGCTGCCTGTTTCTAAGAAGCTACCTTGGGTGTGCTCTTTCCTTCATTACGAGCATTGTAAAGTTTGTGTCTTTGGTCGCTGTGGAAGAATCATAATCTGATAATGAACTTGGAAATACTTCAATTCTGTAAGTAGTATTTCCAGTGATTGTACTTTCTCAGAAGTCTTCTGTTTTTTTTTTCCCTGGAAACAATTCTGAAACCAGAATAGAAATTACAAACTTGTCCTCCCCAAAGCGTGGCACCTTGACTCTACATTTTTATGAGCTAATTGGGCTGGCTGAAGAGAGCTCAGTGTCCGTTCAACTCATGGGAGCTCCTTTCTAGATTGTCATTTATTTCACAACATATATGCAAAATCTAATCATCACACAGCTTCAAGATTTTAGTGCATAAGCTGTGACTTGACTTGAACGGTATCCATGTAAGGATTGTGAATTCACTGAGATGGTTTTAAATGGGAAGGAATTAAATGTTACTGGTATGAGACTGAAGTACGATTGAAGTTCATCCCTAAGTATGAACAGCTGATGGTGCTTGATGTATTTAAAATGTGAAGCAGAGCAACTCCCATGTTAATGGAAGGGGGATTGCTGTGTCTTCTGAAGCTTTGGACTTTCCCTAAACCACTGCCATACTTTGCTACTGAAGGGCTGTCCTAGGACATGACAAGCTGCAAAAGCCAGTCTATAAATACTTATCTTGGACAGTCTTGAATCTGAATGCTGGCATGAACTCATTTATGAACGAAATTAATTTTTTGCTGCTTTCAGGTAAAACATAAGCCACTGGAATCGTTAATGCCTGCAGGGAAACCTTATGAAGTATTTTCTAAGTTCTTTGACTTTTGCTGAGCTGGCAGTCTTTCCTTCCTTGCCTGGACTGCTCTCTCCTGCTAGACCAGATTTGTTAGCATCCTTAGGGAGAATGTAGCTTCCCTTGCTCTTGTGGTGGGGGAGAGGGATGAAACAAGAACATGCGATACCCTGTCATTTAGGACATCTCTGTCGTGTAGACACAGACTGTAGGACCACTTATTTCTCTCTCAGTTTTGCTCTGTTTGCAGTATCAATGTGTCTCACTACTTAACGCCACTCAGAGTGAGAGAACACATCGCTGAGCTTGGTCTGTTGCGACGTGACGTAGTAACGATGTCAAGATTTGACTTTTGGGACCACTTCAGGGGGCCACTGGGAGGACCCAGATGGAAATTTCCAACCTTAAGGTGTCATTTGCTGGAAGTGCTGTCTTCAGTTACAAGCAATTTGCAGACGCTTGGTTTCCTTTTCACAGGGCAGAGAGTGGCACTGCCAATGGCACGCTGTTCGCAGGGGCTGGGCAGTGACTTTCTACCTTAGAGATCAGTCACAAGGAGAAAAGGACTTCTTCAAGCCCTGCTCTGACAGTCCTTTGGAGGCTGCAGAAGGCACCAGGTTCGGTGGTATATCTGTGAGCTACTCCCAGGATAGGGTTTTACCTCAAAGGCACAATACAGCCCTTAATTATTTATTTCGAGCATGAATTATTTCTTGCCTTGAACACTATTGTCTTCTGCCAAGGCTGGAATGACTTAGTGTGTTGATTGCTCACAGTTTTGCTCTCAAGCCTTGATTGTGATGTCTGAATGCCGGCAACATGTTTGAATTCTGATGAATGTGTAATTCGCAGAGGGTAGTGTGTAGGCATCGGGAACAAGATGCACGGAAATGCAGAAGCTGTAGTACAGCAGCCAGCTGAGTGAGGCATTTGTCCAGCCAGTACTCCCGTTGTTGTAAAGACCATGAAACAAGCTGAGGAAACCTGTGTGCTGGGTTACTCCATACGTGCCTGTCGTGAGTCTCGCAGTGCTCTGATGTACCTGTGCCTCTTTGCTAAACTACTTCACGATGAGGTTATGGGGTGCCAGCCTAGCCAGGTGATGCCCCCATGCTGAAAGTTGCTAAATGGGTGTGATCTTCACCAGCAAAAGTGCTCCAGACATTAAACTGTCACGTTTTCCCAGTACCAACTTGCTGAAGCACTAGGCATGCTCGCTTGCTGCCCCCAGTATGGTCTGTCCAACTTGGGCTCCCTACGAATGAGGTTGATTTCCCAGATGCCTGTTCCTCAGAAGCTACCTCTAGCATTCCTGTAATCCCGTTGACCTCCTCCTGAGTGGGAAAAGAGATTGAATAAAAATGCCGTGGTGGAAACCAGGTGAAAGTAGTAAACAGAACTGGGATGATTATATGTTGAGCAATGGTTTGTATAGAAACACGGGGAGTCTTATGTTACTGTGGGGTGAAATATAATCAGAAGTGTTAATTTACACTGTAGACTCTTTCTCCCCCCACTTCTTTTTAACGTCAAAGGGAAGTGAGTCAAGCTGAAAGAGTTCATCTGAATAAAGTCTTGAATCTTGTAATCTTGAAACAACTGCCTGTGTGGATATTTTTAAATGAGGATTCATTTGCCAGTGATACAGAGAATGTTGTATGCCTCGCTTCACATGTCCAGACCTTCATTGATTTGATGCATCTGAGTTCTCTATTTTTGACTAAAACTATTCAGATTTCAATTCAATAGAAAATAAGGAGGAATAATGGTTCATTGGTGGGATGCATTTTAAGGTGCAGTTACACACTCTTGTGTCCGACAGAGCCCTGGAACAGGCTGCCCGGAGAGACTGCGGAGTCTCCTTCTCTGCAGGTGTTCAAAACCCGCCTGGATGCTTTCCTGTGTCACCTAATCTAGGTGATCCTGCTCTGGCAGAGGGGTTGGACTAGATGATCTTTCGGGATCCCTTCCAACCTTTAATATTCGGTGATTCTGTGAGTGCTGACCAGGCTGTCTGGCTCTACCTGGGGTATCGTGGCTCTCTTGTGCCTGAAATCAGAGGCGTAAAGCATCAAGACTATTGCTGGTAGAGCTAAACAGTAAACAGAAGAGGGAAGAGTCACCTTCTAGACTCTCCTCTTGTCATGTGCTCCCTCCACTTGGCATCATGAAGTTGAAGTACCTGGCACTTTACCATCAGTGTTTTTCCAGGAGCTTAAAAACATCTGAGGTCCTGCATGTGTCGAAGCCTCTCTAGTAGGTTTGTGGCTGGAAATACAATTTTGGAACTGTATTCAGATGATTTCA
This sequence comes from Todus mexicanus, assembly GCA_013389965.1. Lineage (NCBI taxonomy): Eukaryota > Metazoa > Chordata > Aves > Coraciiformes > Todidae > Todus > Todus mexicanus. The sequence goes on along the minus strand of WEIS01025964.1, from coordinate 14,551 downwards.
TGGCAGTCTTTGATCAATACCTTTGCACTTACTGCTTTCCAGAACAACAGCCGGTCCAAGGGTGGCCCTTGGTGATATGTCTGTGCCAAACACGAGAGTCCAAGTGTGATATTTCAGGAACACCTTCCTACACCTGCTTGGGGTTGCATTTCAGTTTGTTTGTTTGTTTTCCTTAAGGCCTTTCGCACATTGTTCAGCGAGTTTTAATCTAAAGCAGCGATTTTAGCTCAAGATTTCTTTTGAGAAAGCATCAGCGCTGAGGGAGCAGGTGAACTGGGCCATTTGGGTGCATATACTCTTCACTCAGCAGCATCTTGCGGTGGTGTCCAGCTCCCTGAGCAAGAGTCTGGGCATCTGCAGCACCGCTGGGGGTGAGCTCCCCCTGCTCCTGGTCTCTGGATTTGCTGATGTACTTCCACGCGGCTCTGCGTCGTGCTTGGTAAAGGCACCCTTTTCCTATGCAGAGGAAACTCAAACTGAAATTCATCTTCTTGAGCAGTCCTTACAACTTGTGGCTGAGCAGGTCAGCATGGAGTTGCACAGCCACTGGCACCCTCTGGTTGGTATAGTCCTTCACTGCTGAGAAAAGGCTTAAATCTTTACACCGTTGGCTCAAATCCTCAATAAATTACCAGGGAGTGGAAACCGTTATCTCAAATTATAGAAATTTGAGTTACGGCTCTGATTGTCTTCTCTGCCTTCTCTTCTACACTGCTTCAAAGCTTTGGGCTCTGACGTGCGCCGCCCTGAGACGCTCCTCTCACCTTCCAGTATTCCTGTTGAAGAGCTTTTTTGTTAAATTTTACCTTATATGAAGAAAGAAAACATGCCAGGAACCATATATGCATTCCTCAGGAAAGACTGAGCGCTTATACCCAAAATGTCGTTGTACGTAAAACGTTTATAAAAATATAGTATACGAAAGGCTAATACATAGATGAGCTATTCACGTTACCAACAAACAACAGTATTTTTATGTTCTGTTTTGAATTGGTTTAGATACTCCTCTGTGTTTACTTAGGTTGTGGTTATATTTAAAGAAATAAATGCTTTTTGAGGAGCTGTTTAGGCTGTTTAAGGGCATGACAAATGTTGAGAAAAAACAAGGGAAACTGAGATAAGCTAATTGGAGCATTTGTTATTTATTAGGAGTTACTTTTTCCGAGCTGCTGCGGACTGCTTTGTACTCCCCTAAATAAGCATTTCATGTGATTAACCAGCAATTAGTGCTTCATAACTTGTTAAGGAAGAGTAGAAGCTGTATGTTGCTACCGAGGATCTGAAAGCGTGATGAACAGCCAGCTTTGACCGTTCTGAGGTCTGCTAAGGTCAGGTAAAGAGCCTCAAGACCTGGTTTTATTTATTTATAGCCTCTGCTTCAGAGGAGGAAGAAAAGAAGGAATGCTGCGGGAAATAAAAAATAATGCAAGTCAATTCTTTGATCAAAGTTTTCACCACAGGTCATAATGCAGCTTCCAGTTGTTGCTATTTATTTGCTGCTGTTAGGAATATTGTGTACTGATTTATGCCGGGAAGGACGGACACCAAATCTGTTCTCTTCTATAGTTGCCTTCAAGGTCTTACTCAAAAATCTATTGATTATTTGACCTTATGGCGAGAGCTGCCCAGCAAGAAAAGCACCAAAGCAACATTTCCTCCTGAACATTAATCAGAACAAATGCTAGCAGGTTATTCCTACAAAAATACGATCCTCCCATGACTTATTCCCAGGAGGAACCTTACGAATATGAACCTGTTTACCTCTGTTGCATAAATATGGGAGTGATTCTCAGTCACGCGAGACTGGCTAGCGCTGCTCTGACTGCAAAGGGAGGTCTCCGTGTAGCTGGAGATGACGATACCAAAGCGTGAGCTGGTGTCCAGCTAGAGCTGAAGGAATTATTCTTGTGGAAATAAGATATATTTCTGAATTTAATTTCATTGTCTACTTATTTTATGGTTTTGGACAGATTGCAGTTCCTTAGTTATTGTTCTAGTGCGCTTTTTCAATAGCTCTTCAGTTATTTTTCCCTCGGCTTCGCTAACCTTCAAATTGAATCTCTTTTTCCTGTTGCATTCCGTGGTCACTCGCTGCCTCGTCTAGATATAGAGTGCATTTTTTTAAATACAACTTAACTAGCCATTATTTTAAAAAATTATTGTCAAATAGTTTAAATAAATTATTAATACAAGGCAAATATACTTGATTTAAAGAGGGAAGAGCAGTTCTTCAAGCTGCGCGTGTAATTAGGAGCTAAAAAATTACATGTCTGGTCATGAGTGAAGCTTCTGTTCAGTTGAGGCAACAGATCTTAGAGGTAGTGCCAAGGTAGATTGCTCCGTAAGGTTTCTAGTTGAAGGTCAAAAGCACCTATCCTAAAACAAGGGGTGAGCACAAAGATGGTGAGGGGAAAATGGCTTGAGGAGGCAACTTCCTGAGAAAGGAGCAAGAGTTGGACTAAGGACTGAGCAAGAAACCAGAAATCTTGGAGGTACTGGTGCAGAATAACAGGGAAAACCAAAGAATAAAAGTGAAAACCCAAAGGGAACATTTGAAAGGAAATTGGTGGTGATAGTGGAGCTGTAGGTGGAGAGGAGGGGGCAAAGAGCAGAGCTGCATATCACTGATTAATGACCACATGCACGTCTCATTTGGGGAAGTAACAGTTGTTTTCTCTCAAATGCTGACTGGTTTTGTTGTTTCCTCCCATGCTGCACCTTGGGGGCTCAATGCAGTGTTGCACAGGAATGTTTATAAGAGGACAGAAAATCCTGATGTGACTTTGTATGCTGTTTGTCATCAACGAGGTCTTTAACAAACTAAGCCATGACTGACAGAAGCAATCTGACTGTGCTCTACTACTGTTATGGGCTCCTCAAAAGATGATTTTCTGAGTTTAGTTTTATTGAGCTAGACCCCCAGTCATTATTTCCTTAAACCCATTACAACACAGAAAGCCCCAATATATTTCCCAATATATTGGTGCTGGAACGCATCCAAAGAAGCAGGTGAAGGATCTAGAGAGCAAGTCTTAAAAGAAGCTGCTGAGGGAACTGGGGTTGATTAGCTTGGAGAAAAGGAGGCTCAAGGGAGACCTTCTCATTCTCTACAACTTCTTGAAAGGAGGTTGGAACAAGGTGGGGCTTGGTCTCTTCTCCCTTATAACAAGTAGACAAGAGAACAAGAGGAAATGGCCTCAGGTTGTACCAGGCAGATTTAGGTTGGACATTAAAAACACCTTATTTACTGAAAGGTGGTCAAGGCCTGGCCCAGGCTAACCAAGGAGGTGGTGGAATCACCATCTGTGGAGGTATTTAAAAGACGCGTGAATGAGGTGCTGAGGGACATGGTTTAGTGGTGGGATTGACAGTGTTAGGTTAGTGGTTGGACTCAATGTTCTTAAAGGTCTTTTCCAACCAACACAATTCTATGATTCTGTGATTCCCAAGGTTTTCTGTACCTGGGTCAGGTTACCTTGATTTTTAGGGTTGCCAATCCTTTCTTTAACTGCTTCCATTGCTAACATGCAACCAGATTTGTAACCAAATTTGGTAACCTGTGTGGTAAAACAAAATCCAGTGCAGTGATACCAAAGCTACGTCTGCAGGAGCTGTACAGCCACGTTTCTGCGCCCACCAGAGCTGAAGAGGGGTTTCATCAGCTGGGATGGAGCTGCTACTCTAGCACAGCCACACAAACCCACCTAAGCCTGGTGCCTCTGCACACCCCTACACTTATGGTTTTCGATAAGCCATCTGGTATTCATTTAGCTGTCCTATCAGCCTCCTTCCTTTGCCGCAACAGCTTCCAAATCCTTCGAGTCAAACAACTTTGGGCGTTTGACAGCAGGATAATTAAAATAACAAATAATAAGAATTTTTTTAAGAAATAATAATTTTTGCAGTCTTTTTTGAATTGTAATTTTCTGCAGCAATCTGCTCTTTCCAGTAGCAGAAATGATTTTTTTGTTTTGTTTTGCTTTGGTTTTTTTAATAAGAAAACCAAGGGCTCAGTTAATGGGGGAGTATAAACTGAATTCTGCATGTTGGTAACAGTACAGCCAGTACATTTTTTCAGGAAGAAAATACTCCATGTTCTTGCCAAAAATTAGTGTAAATGTCCCACCTCATGGGTCACTGCTGTGCCTGTGTGCGTGGAGGCTCTGAGTATATGCCCATCCTGGTACTCCCCTGTGCTATACTAAACAAAACTAGGGAGCAGGTAACCTTCAGTGAGGGCTTCCAGCTAAGCTCACAAGTTTTCTTTCTGGCAGCATCCTCCTTCCTGCAGCTTCCTCAAGTGATGACAGCGAGCGTGCCTTTTCCATTGCCATGCTCAGCCTTCTCCTGAGCTGGCAGCTGGGACTCACCTTGCCCAGGGACACGATGAGTCAGCAGGAGAGCTCAGTGCAGAGGAGCCGAACCACCGGCTGTGGAAAATGTTTGTTTACACAAAGCTCTTGGCTTTTTTAAGAAGGAAAACCAACTGAACAGATGCTTCAGTCCTGCAAAATTTCTTCTCCAAGAGTACATTTTTCTTACGGAGGCGGCAGCATCTTCCCATCAGAGGCTTTATTATCATCTGGGAAGTGTCTGATCTCTAGGGAAAAGATTAAGAAAATGAAGATGCGTTGCACGGATACCAGCTCAACCACTGCAGAAATATCAGAGGATCCTTCTAATCTAATAACTTCAATGAGGGCATGTAAATTACCCAATAAATATTGAGAACACATAATAGAGGTTTTATTGTATAGCCAGATGTTCTTTCAGTTTTTCAGTAACATTCTCCCGTATTTATTTTTTTCCCCATGAAAAACTCATCAATATGGGATAATCTGGAGAAAAAAAGAAATGATTTAAATGGTACAGTTGTTCACCATGCATCTCATGGGTAAAATGCCCAGGCAGGTAGTTGAGGCCCCATCCTTGGAGATGTTCAAGGTGAGGCTCGACGAGGCTCTGAGCAACCTGCTCTAGTTGCAGATGTCCCTGCTCACTGCAGGAGGATTGGACTAGATGACCTTTAGAGGTCCTTTCCAATCCAAACCATTCTATGATTCTATGATTGTAATTTAAAAAATACACACACACACACACACACACACCCCTGAAAAAAAACCACAACACAAACCCAGACACTTTCCTGGTCTGATATCTTGGCATGCACAGCCCAAAATATAGGAATTGAATGAAGTTCTTTCTGGCACAGTCATTGATGATAAAACAGACTTTTCAACTACAATTTCTTTCTTGAAGTCTGTGGGTGAATTTCATGGAGAATACAATCCAGTTCTCTGTTGGCAGAACAATTTTAACAAGGTGAGGGTTAATAATTGTATTTTAAAGGCCGACATTAGACACGCTTCTTGAAAGGCACTGGAAATTGTTCTATGTAAGGAGGTATCTGTATAATAGGGTTTAATCACACAGGAGCTGCACTTCTTGAAGAAAAGGTGAATTTAAGCAGAAGCGGACTTCAGAAGTGCAAACCTTGTAGATAGATGAGAAAAATATGATTTCCAGCTTTGAACAGGGGAATTCTGGTTGTCCTTAGTTACGGGCCCTTGCTCAGTTTCTTGTGTAGATCACTGAACTGACTGAACACGGTTGGCTGAGCAGATTAGTTGTTCTCAGAAGAATTTCATCCCTGAATTGCTCAGCTCTCACCTCAAATACCAGCTGAAATTTGGAGATGTCAATGTAAGGGCCTGTTTGTGCAGCATACAAAATTCGGACTCTTTGTATCCTTCAGAAAATGATGAAGACCCCCGGCGATGATGCAGTGTGGCTTGGGACTGCAGGGCAGCACCGTGTCCATCATGTCTCTTAAGGAAAATGATTCTATCCTTATGTTTCAGAGACAGAGGAAGCTTTTTTATTTTGCCTGTGATTTGCTTGGTATGTGACAGCGTATTTATATTTGATCTATGGCATGCCGTAGTACATCACAAACAGGGAAGGGAGGCTGCGAAAGGAGATCTGGGACCTGCGAGCTCGGGAGGAATCTCAGCACTATCAATATACAAGGGGCAAGCTCGAGGTTTTGCTGCTTTTTCCCTTGCTGCACATAGGTTGCAACACTTTCTCCCAACTATTTTGAGCAATATGTATTTCCTTTAAGTTAGGCAGTGTGCAAAGTGGCATCTTTGAAGAGTTGAATATTTGTTACCATTCATATCACAGTTGTCACTGAGATTCTTCAGCTGTTTGAAAGCTGTGTATGAGTTTCCAGGCTTGTGATTTGGAATGATACGGTGCAGGAGGAAGAAAGTTTCTCAGATAGTTTTTTTTCAAATGAAGTGTTTAGAATGGCCCTGTTTGGTTCAGATTAACCCTTGTTAAAAATCCATCTCACAGGCTGCTAACTTTTTTCGTGCCTGGATCTCTGCACGAAGTCTTACTGCAGTATATTCTGAATTGAAACTGATAGGAAAATCCTTTTGAGTATAATTTACCTCATGACATCTGACAAAAGATGTTACAGCATTTGGACAGGCTGAAGGGTTCCAGTTTAACCAAAGATGAGGGGGGTTTTTTATCCGTAACTAGACATTAAGGTAGCATGCAATTTAATTTCTAAGTATTTATTAATGCAGCTCAACTTGAGGGTCATTGAGCTGTGGCCATATGAGTGTTTAATTATCTTTCAGTCCTCATCTCTTTCTGTTGGTGTCTTTACAGTACTGGCACTCCTTTGGAATGTAAAATCTGCTCAGAGGAGAAATGATTGCATTGAAATTAACTGGCAGTGATTGCACGGTGGTTTGGGCAAAAATTAGATTTCTTAGGTTTATGGGTAAAATGCTGTAAAGTTAAAGCCTTATATTTTATGGCACGTTAAGGAAACCACATCACATTCCTTTTTCACTTGTGTGGTAATCCCTCCTGGGCTTTCTGTCCTGTACAAGGTAACAGCATAAACCCCCCTGTGGCTACTTCAAAGTCTTCTCTAAATTATCTTGGCAGCAGAGTTAGATGTTGCATTCTTTCTCTTAATCTATTTGATTACTTGATTGATTCCATTCTGATATCCCTTCAATTTAATACTGATGGTTTCCTAAGTCATCCAGACTTGGAGGTGAATTTTTGCAGGGTCCCCTCTATGCCAAAAATAGTTTTACTGAGGTTTTTTGTATTTTAAGTTTAAACAATATCCCCTGGAGGTTTTTTCCTTGTTTTTTTTTGTTGTTGTTGTTCTTTAGTAGAGTAGACAGGCTCACTACTATTAAAAAACGCAAATACTGCTGTTTGGGGTTTTTTTAATCAGAAAAGGTTTATTGAGAAGAATTCCTCAATGTGAAATAGTGTTGAATGTGCACTGCATCCTAGCACAAGTAGAGGTGTGGGAGTGATGGAAAATCCCCTCTGACCACAGACTGGCAGATTTCTTAGGGATTATTCAGCATATCCTAGAATATGCCCAGCACTTTCCAACTGCTCCTGACCAACATGAGCTGGGAGGTAGAACAGCACAAGAGCTTCTCTCCAGAAAGAGCCCCTCTGGGCAACAAGACTCAGGCAGAGCTTGAGACATGTAATTTAGTCTCGGTGCTCACGATGCAGAGTGCTTGATTTCATAACCCAAATCCAGTACAAAGACCAGGATCTGTCTTTATTTATTAATATCTGTGCATTGATCACATGTATTGCATTTGAAATGCGAATCCTTGTGGTACTGCAAAATCTTACTGTGACTCCTCAGATCTTTGAGGCTGCTTAATGCTCTCTAGGATGCAGGGTCCCGCATTCTGCAGTGAATTGTTCTCATCTCCATGCTTCTTTTCTCACAGTTTCTCAATGCGTGCAATTACTTGCAGTGATTTTTACGCAATTGCACAGTCATGAGTTCTTCATCTAAGTTCTGCATTGAAGAAAAGGAAAAAAAGGAAAGAAAAAGAAAAAGTAAAGGAGGTTTTTAAAAAAACCCAACAAACCACAATATAAAGCAGCCGCTCTTGGGATCTCTTTTATATTCCTGGTCTTTGTTGCGCTGATTCTTTCTATTGTTTCAGGCTATTAATATTTGACTGTGGGTGCTGTGATGAGGGCTCCTGCTCAGCAGGGAGAGGGAGAGCAGGTAGCGATGGGAAGGTCGCTGGATGCCGTTACGTAAGGCTCTGAGCCCGCAGCGATTTGCATGCGGCAAAGCTGACTCTGTCTTACACCATGCGAACGAGGAGCCCAGAGTGGTGCCCGGTGTTGCCTGCAGCAGCAACGTAACCTTGCAGTGAACTGTCAGTGTTTTCTCCCCGTGTGGACAGCCTGGTGGATGTGGGAAGGTGGTCGCAAGACAAAAGTAGTTTTTTGGGTGACCAAGCTTGACTTCTGTTAAGGAAAACTGGTTTTTAGAACGATACTGCTTTGAGCAGTATATTTGCTTGATTTCTGCACACCCAAGCTGGATTCTTCCCCATCATTTCTCCAGGGGTCGAGAAATTCTTCTTCTGGTCTGTGAATTTTTAATACATTTCATATACTTTCAAATACTACTTTCATATCCGATAATGAAAACCCTTCCTTTCCATATTCATAAGGAGTCTTGTATCTCTGTGGTAAAACTGTTTTTTTCTTACCCAAACATGACCCTGAAATCTTGAAACATTTCTATTTAGAGCAGTGTTGTAATCCATGTGCAGTGATTTCCCCAGGATCCTGCCACTGTGACACTGAGATAGACCTTCAGGCATTCACAGATGTGTGTTTATTCTGAGACAAAATAGTAAATAGCTGAAGGTTGCAACGAGAAATGCCGAACCAACGCGGTGCATTGAATCTGAAAACCTTGCTTTAAATAGTGTCATCCTAATTTCAGAGCAGATTCAGAATCAATTAAGTTAATTATGGAAGGAGAAAGCAGAGGACTTGTATGTTGTAGCCCTGTTAATCACACCGACTTGCACTTAATCACACAACCTTACATTAATCACACATCTTTGCATTTATATTGTTTTATCATCCATGAGGACCGCGATGTTTTGTGTAGAAACCATCTTGGGCATTACTGAAGGATGTGGCAAATGTTTTAGTCCATAGCAGTGTCAACAAGGGTTGAGGGCAGAAGAAGTAGAACAGGAGAAGAGAGAAAGTTAAGAAAGGCAGAATGTAATAACTTGAGTGGTTTTATTCTTACTGCTGTGAAAAATATGCTGTGATCAACCTGGGACTAACAAGATTTAGCTTCTCTACTTCTATGAAAATGCAGCGTCTCTGATGGCCTCCTACCTACTGAGGTGCTGGGATTAATTTAAATTTTCAGAAGCGACAGCACCTGCTGAATAACTAATACGATTTCTTGAAGCATCCAGGATTTCTGCTGTGGTTTACAATCTTAGGAGGTATCTAGCGCATAAAATTCATCTCCCAGAGAAAAACAAAAAGGATAAAAGCTCTAAAAAGGCACAAAGCAAAATGTCTTAACTCTGTCCTGTTACTGCTTTGGATATTACGAGCTTTTGATGTAAAACCCATGGTCTTTATAAAAAGAGGAGTATGTGGGTAACTTGGCAAGAAGTACCCTCAGAGTAGTAGCATATTTATTTGGACAACCTTTTCTTTAGGTTGTGTCTTGTCAGCTTTCGTTGCCTTAACGCTGCCACCGTTTAGCAATACCTCACGAAATCACCTGCCCTTATTTTCATCAATTTACCTGCAAGCCTACAGGAATCACAGCAGCCGAGAGCATTGCATGGATTAAATGAGCATGAGTCACACTGAAATTACAATGGAGGGGGTGTAAATAGACCAGGAGGGTTAATATAAAAGTCTCGTCCTAAAGTTTTATCACTCAGCGTGACTCGAAGTCTGAAAGAGGCACCAGGTTTTAATGCGTATTTGTGGTTTAGATTGCAGCAGAATAGGTGAAAAGTCAACTGAAAGTTTCTGTCTCCGAGCTCTGGGATCATTATTATGAATTAAGAGATTGCATCCGTAAAATTACCCTCGCCAACAGCTGATTCCTTGGGTTTATCATGTGTATATGATAAGCTTTAAATAAAGCTTTTCCTGCTTTATTTTTCTGTAACACTCTGATTTATTAATGGAATCAGAAGATGTTCATGTGTAGTACTTGATGGTGTTACATTTCCTTCATGTCTTGGTCCAAATTTGGCACAAATGGAATTCTCGGCATTGTAAAAAGCAGTCAGATAAATATGACAAACATAGACAAATTTTTGAAAATATTTAATGTCTTGACTTGCACCTTATATATATATTAGTGGATTTTTATTTTTTTTTTAGAAATCACGTATTTCAAGGAAACTTGAAAGTGTGGGTGTAAGATTTTAATTATTTTATAATTATGCCATTTTGATATTTATATTTAAACTATTTCATATTGGTTGTAACATAAGGGATGAGTAAAAAAGTCTTCTATAGATTCTTGGCAAGTTGGTAGACAGCAGAATTGTGGTTATGATCCACGCTCATTTGTGATTTCTTTTTAAAAATGAACACCAAAACACCAAAAAATTGGCCATTCGTGGAGTACATGAGACCTGAATGGAGCTACACCATCTACTTGCAGCAGAGGTGCTGTGTAAAATGGGATTAAGTGATGCCACGCCAGCCAGACTGTGAACTGACGATGGTCTATCTCTAGATCAAGACAGTAAATGTTGAGGACCTGGCACTCTGCATCCTTCTAGGCTTTTTTTTTTTAAACTTGAATTATCTCCAGTATCATGGATTGAATGCCTCCTTGAAGCTGGAGCGTACTGGAGAGAATATCAACAGGTATGGAGGGATGTGCAAACATATAAAAAATAGAAAGTATGCATGTGTGCCACTNCTCCCTGAAGGTGCAGCCTTTACTTTTCTGCACCCCTCAGTGTGGTACACAAAATCTAGCAGTGACCTTGGTTTGCATACCAATCCTTGGTACTAACTATAAACATGGAGCGTTATCACTGCTAGAAGCAGACTCTCTGCAAAAACATGCTGCTAACTTCAGACAGACTTAGCTGAAAAATAATAATCATAGAACAGAATTGTTCTGGTTTAATCCAAACCAGGACAGACACGCACGTGCGTGTATATATATGCCATATATATGGCTGTGTATACATATTTATGTACAAATATTTCTGGGCAGACTTGCTTTGTTCCTTGCAGTCCTTGGAGGTTTATCAACTTGTGATTACAGTGGGCATCCCACACGCAAGGTCAGAGCAGAGATGGTGCCAGCAGCTTGTGTCACAGTAAGGACTTGCAGTAAAGTGTAAAAGTTGGCTGTTTAATGCTAAACTGCTTCTGTGAGAGGAAATCAGTGTGATGGCCCCGTTCTGAAGTTTCCAACACTTTTAGCTGCCTAGAGTTGATGTTGTTTCACTGAGGAGAAAAGAGATAGTCCTTCGTGAAAGGCAGCAAATGCTGCTTATTTTAAAGGAAAGGGGGTGCCGCAGAGCTACTGCAATAGTTGTTTTCTGTAGAGAAGGCAGGGGTTAGTCAGTTTGAGAAAGTCCAACCTAACTAACACTAATGACTTGGTACCTTTTCTCTTATAAGGAAAAAGCTGGCCTGAGAGCTTCGTAAAGTCTCTGTTCCATAGTTCAAGGGTGTGTACCCCCTGCGGAGTAACCAACTAGATCACTGAAAATACCTGGAGGGCTTTCTTACTATATAAGTAGGACTGGGCAAAGGATATGCCATGATTCCAATGATTGATGGATTGCGGAGGCCTTTAAAGAGTTTTGTTTCTAAAAATTCATAAATAGGTACCATTCTTCTTAGTTTTCTTCCCACAATCCCAGTGGAGAGCTGCAGGTATTTTAGCTCTAGCAGCAATTTCAGTGTCTGTGCAGAGATAAGCATTGGGCAAAATGTAATAGACCGCATCTTATAATGTGTAATCTAATACTCGGAGATAAATTATAGAAGAAGGAAACTATTGACCAACTTCCCCTACTTCTAGATGGCAGCTATTATGGAACTTTTTGCTGTGGAATGCATTAAGTCTTTCTATTAGAATATATTGTTACTGTTGTAGTAGGTAAGAGGATTCTGAAAATAATAATAATCTATTTCTCTGGAAACCGTAGATGTTTCTTTCTGGGAGCTGCTGCCTTCAAGTATCATCCTAACTATCTTGTATGGAAGGACTGGGAAGGTGGAATTCAGCAGCATGGGGCTGCTGAGAGTCAGACTGAAGCACTTCTTCGTAGGTATGTTGGGTCAAGAGGGGGTCTGTAATACTCCTCCTGTATTATAATAATTGGGCATCATGTGCAGATGCACTCAGATTTGCACACCACGGAGCAGGGTACATCTCCTTCCTTTACAGCCTTTTTGTAGCCATCCCATCTTCTGCATACCTCAGCAGCTGGCCATCAATACCTTCTGCTGCTGAGGGGAAAGGTGGCTTACTGGGGACAGATTTGATGTTTAGTATATACCATGCTGCCCAAAGTTGGATATCACACAGATATTTTAGATAAATGGGGACTGACTCGATAGCAGCCTTCACCTTGGCATTTAAGACGCATTTCATCGAACTTCTCATAAATCCTCTTGATCCTACTTCATAGCTTCTGGTTATCAGAGTGAAATACCAGATAAAGGCAGCAATTATATTTGGTTATAAAGGGTAATGCTTCTATTTAAGTGAAGGGGGACTCTAGAGATCAGGGAGGTGAACACATTTTAGGGTGCAAACTGGAGAGCTTTCTGCATCATACAGGCAGGCAAAGGATGGTCACAAATGTAGATCACTTCCAAACGATCTAAATTACTGTAGAGTTATGCCACACGCCCCTGATCTGGTTTCAGTCTATATTTTGCAGAAAAGTTCCTTCCTTTTTGTATAGAGTCATTATTTGGATCAATTTTCATTGCAGTACTCAAAGACCTGGATGTTTTTTGCCTGTTATCTTGCATCAGCATAAGGTATCTCGTAATCGGTGTTCACCCTGAGTGTAAACTCTAGACTAAAGTCTTTGGTGTCAGGGTGGATTTTCCAGGAGCCCTCCAATGGGCCGGGCAGGTTTTGATTCTGCTACACCAGAAAGCCAAGGACTAAACACCACTCTGTACTTCCCTGTACGTGATTAATCCCGTTGTCTTTGAAGGGATTTACATTGTTAAAGCCATGATCTTGCTCAGTCGAGGGAATCCTGAAGCTACCTGAGATACACATCCCTGGACATACAGTAGTTATTCCATGAAACAAATGTCTTTGCTGTTACAGTGCACAGAGTGATCTTTGTTAGTCAGAAATTATATCCGTGCGTTTAAATAAAGAGAAAAACCAGTATATATAATTTTTAAAGACATCTAAGAACATCATGCATTTCCTAAAGCACTCCCGTCTAACATCCTTCAGTACCTGTGGGTGGCAAATACTTCTATGTTCCTAGAAAACCCCCTTTATATTCCTGTAAATGAACAAAATGTTGTGACTGTTGCATTTCTAAGCTGTGAGAAGCTGCCAGAGGTTACATTTGTGTTTTTAAATGCCTGTAGTTCTGCTTGCCTTTTCGAGCCATTATGGGTCGTTATGTGAAAAGCTTCCTCTAGGAAAGCCTATAATCAAAATCACTTAAAATGTGGCTTTGTTAAGAAATTACTTGCTGCAGAAGCTGAAAATTTCAGGGACTGCATTTGATACAAAGGAGAAAAAAAAATCAAATCAGGCTTTACGCTTAGAGAACTATTCCCAGTAAGCTTCACTTTAGTTATCTTTGCACCAGTATCTTTAACTTACATCTTTTTGCTACAAGAAATGCAACAGCTTGTGTAAATATGATAGACAATATTAAACAATTGTTGCCATATGCATCAATTTATTTTTTGGAGTGGTGGAGAAACTAAACCTGCTCATCTTTCTCACACATTCCAATCCACAAATCTAATTACCTGAGTGAAATAATCAAGATTTGGACCTTTTTATGTACTTGTACCCTGGTATTCCTGCTTTTTTAGTTCTTTGTGTTACTCAGTAGTTGTTCAGAGAGGACTGTATAGGCGCAGTGTTGGTGCACAACATCTACACGGTCAGCTTGAAGCTCTCCTTTTGGTATGTTGCGCCATTAACTACAGGCTGGAAGCTGCTTAATCCATTCACGTGCCTCAGTTTCCTCCCTCTGCCAATGGAGCTGCTCTAATCCAATCCCGGAGTGATTTCAAGAGGTGTGTAGGAGATAGTCACTTACTGTGGTGGTCATGGTGGATAGGAGTATTTAGACTGCATTTGAGCTCCAAGTGTAGTGAGGCATTAAGGAATGGGTATCTTCTTGATGAGAGACGTGCAAAGTGGTTGGGGTTTTTTCATAGGATTTGCCCCTAAATATCAAATTGTTCTGGTTTAATCTCTTTTGCTGCTTTATCAAGTCCAACACTGTTTTCAGATCTGTTTTCACATGTAAGCTGATTTTTGTTGCTTAACGCATTTCTTTCTACCACTGATTTTAAAACACATCAAGTTTTTCTAATTATTTTCCTACATATGATTGACTTTCAAAGCTGCTGCAAAGGTGGGAAGATCGAAGGGTATTCAAGGACCTGGAGTAATTTAAGGAAACTGTAATATAGACATATTGTTACCAGAGAAGAC